>CM072529.1:25167500-25227500 GCA_036898165.1 Silybum marianum
GAAGCTACCATTAAAATCGAACAATGTTCAGGTTCTTCTTCATCGCAATACTTATCTCTCTGATTTCAGGATCATGATTGAATTCCTGCAAACCCATTTCTTGAACCGAGCCCTAACCCTGACAAACTCGAACGTTCCTGAAATTTATGTACAAGAAGTCTGGCAAACTATGTTTATCATGGATGAAAATACCCTAATTGGAGTCTTTGGTCACCCCACCGAATCTGAATCTGCAGTCCAAATCCCAATCACTCGCAGGAAAATAGCCAAGTATTTCCAACTTCCTCAACCATTCATTGAAGCTTAAGGTCAAACAATTCCAAACCCTGACCAAATCCCACACCAGAAGCTCTGTTGGCCTTTATTCGATTCTTGGGTTACAACGAACATATCCATCGGCTTTCTGAGTTCAAACGCAAGCAGCTACCCGCAATGTGGAACGTCCTTGTCTCAATCCTAAATAAAAGCCATACCTGCAAAATCGGGTCTCTCGATCAAGCCAGTAAGAACATACTCACAATCATGTATGGGATGTTCTTTAATAGACCTCTGGACTACACAAGCCTAATCTTCCAGGAAATGAAGGCTGCGGTTCAGACCAAAAATTCTCTCCAGAGCCAAGGGAAACCATTACCTGCATTGATGTTCCCACGATTTTTATCACTCTTCACCTTCCCAGCAATTGGTGCACTGAAAGCTCCTCTGCTACAACCTTTCTGCAAAATAGCCTCGATGAGCTCTCACAAGCCAACCATCGACATCAATGGTTATCCTGCTGCCAGATAACTTTCTAGGTACATGCTTGACCTTATCCCTTCAACCTCTTTTACTCTCATTTCTTATAGACGCTCTATGGTATTCTCATAACAGAGAGTATCTACCCCAGAGCAGTTAGAGCCCATATTAGAAAGTGAGGGGTCAAGTGAGACCGAGTCTGAAAAGAATTCGAGTGCAGAACAGAGAGTTTCTACCCATCCCGACCTCTTAATACAAGATGGTACAGAAGATGTCCATAGAGACACATTTCAGCGATTCTCTCCAAGATCCCCAAGGGTACCCACATCTCCTGAGGTAGATGTCAACACATCTACACTCATTGAAAAAGGACAACCCAGTCCAAACCACCAACAGCCAAACCCATCAGAGGGGATTCTTTGTTCCTCTGCATCATGCTCATCCGGGGAATCGACATCATCCTCATCATCCTCTCAATGATGAAACTATAAGGGGGCGTTTGGTTCGCAGAATGTTTTCGGATGGAATGGAATCTGTCAAAGGAATTTGACTTTGAAGGAATTGGAATGGAATGTTATCAGGGTTGACCACCTGTTTGGTTGGCAGACATTGGAATGGAATCTGTTAAAGGAATTGGAATTTGTTTGTTTGGTTCACATAACGTAGCTTTGGAATAGGAATGAAATATTGGTAAATGACCAAAATACCCTTTCTAAATATTTTGAAACCGGAATCCAACAACTATGGTTCAGATTGATGGTGGTCGGTAGTGATTGGCAGTGGTCAATGGTGGTTTAGATCGGCGGTGGTTCCGGTAAGCGATGGTCGGTGGTGGTTCAGATTGGCGGTGGTCGCTGATGGTTCGGATCGACGGTGGTTGACGATGGTTCAGATTGGTGGTTGTTGGCGGTGGTCGACGGTGGCCGGTGGTGGTTTAACCGGAGGGTGGTCGGCGGCGGCGGTAGTCGAAGGTCGTCAACGGTGGTTCAGATCGGCGGTGGTCGACGGTCGTCAACGGTGGTTTAGACCGGCGGTGGTCGGTGGTGGTTCAGATCGGTGGTTGTGGTGGTGGTTTAGATGGAGGGTGGTCGGCGGCGGCGACGATCGACGGTGGTTTAGACCAGCGGTGGTCGTCAACGGTGGTTCAGACCGACGGTGGTCGACGGTGGTTCAAACCGGCGGTGGTTGGCAGTCGTCAACGGTGGTTCAGACGGGCGGTGGTCGGCGATCGGCGGTCGTCAGGTGGTTCAGACCGGCAGTGGTCGGCGGCGGCGGTCGAAGGTGGTTCAGACCGGCGGTGGTCGGCGACGACGGTCGACGGTGGTTCAGACCGTCGGTGGTCCGCGACGACGATCGACGGCGGTTCAGACCGCCGGTGGTCGGCGGTGGTCGACGGTCGTCGACAGTGGTTCAGACCGACGATGGTCGACGTTCGTTACCGGTATTGGTTCAGATCAAGTAGGAAAGATGGGGATAATTTTGTCTTTTTGAGAATATGGGATGGAATGGAATTGAATTCCTTCTCAATTTTGATGGAATGACCAAATCCATGGATGGTGGAATGTGTGGAATTCAATTCCATTCCATAGGTAAACCAAACGACTGAATGGAATTTGGTCAATGGAATTGATCATTCCAATTCCTTCCAATTCCATCGGATTCCTGCAAACCAAACGCCCCCTAAGAGTTCAGTCGCCCTAGAACTCATCACCTACTACACAAAACATTGATGTCTTCGTGACCAACGATGTCATAGGACAACCATAAGGTAAGTCCATGCCTTCTGTTGGTATAGATGCTGATGAAATCCCATCAGAGGGGTTACAGCCACGGGATGCACCACTTACCGGGGTCTTTACCCTTCCAAAAGTAAGCACATTGTGTTTAGCTCCCCATCCTCTGATGATCGGGATAACGCTAAACCTTTCTGAACAACCGAAGAGGTGTCTGTGAATAACAACCCTCGACGACAGGTTGGAAGTCCCTCCACACTCAACGTCGAAACATGTGTGAATGAGGGCCTCTCTGAACGCGAGTGACAAGGGGCTCCATTCGTTGGAGATACACCGGTTACCCATTCTGAATTTGTCACCACTACAGCGTTCAAGGCTTTTTGGTGATCAAATTCAGAGATCTATCGAAGATCTAAAATCATCCCTTGTTTCCCAACAACAAACTCTGTCAGCCATACAAGCTCATCAAGTATCTCAAAATCAAACTTTGGAAGACATCAGAAAGCTTCTTTCTGATATTGCAGAAGCTCAACAGAACTCTGCAAAAGCTCACTTCCAGGCTCTGGACGCTGGAATTAAATCAAATGCAGAGGCTATCTTCAATCTACCTTCCGAAATACCCACTCCAGAGGTCACCATCTTTGCTGATGAATATGGGTCATTTGTTGCTGACATCCACAAGCTTATCAATGTTGTCTTTCCTTCAGAGGATGCATCTGCCTCTGCCTCCTCACTGGTTAAAAAGTCGGATATGGCACAATTTCAGAAAGCCATGATTGACGGTATCAACTCTCTTACTTCCAAGTATGCCTCCAAAACTAACTCAAGCAACTCTCACATGGATCAGAAGCTCACTACTTTGGAAAACACCATATCCCAGCTCTGTTTTCTGGTAAGCGCCTTATCCTACTCATTTGAAGAAAAAAAGAAAGCTAAAGAAGCCTGAGCGTGCAAGAAGGCTGAACTCAAGCGTAAAAGATCTGAGGATCAGGATCCTTATTCTCAGAAGGGGGAGAACATGGAAAATATCAAGAAGATGAAAACAGAAATGGGACAGAAGGTGAATCAAGAGAAAGGTAAAGCATCAACCTCCTCCCCTTTTGCACCTCCTCCTCCTAAGCAAACTCCATTAACGCCTACTCCTCTTGCCACTCATCGAAGTCCCTGCCTAAAGATCCAGAGATTGCTAAATTCATACTAGAGGTAATAGGGAATACCAAAACGCAATCTTCTCAACAAACCAGAGCAGAGGCTGCTAAAGAAGAAGTTGCCAGAGCAAAAGCAACTGAAACTAAGAAAGCAGAAGAAGCCAGAGCTATGGCTGCCAAAGCAGAAGAAGAAGCCAGAGCTAAAGCAGCCAGAGTCGAAGAAGCAAGAACAGCAGAAGAGAACAGACTAAGGTCTGAAGCTGAAAAAGCTAAGGAAAAAGCTCTGAAAGCTAAATCAAAAGCCGAGAAAGCCATGGCTCAGGAAGAAAAAGAGAGAAAAGAAGCTGAAATTGCCAAAGAAGCTGTTGAAAGGGCTCGTGAAAATTTTGAAGAAGCTAAAAGGAGAGAATCTGCAAAATTCAAAGCTGCAAATGAAGAAAAAATGCAGAAGTTGGGAAGACTTGAGCTACCCAACTTAGAGATTAAGAATAAGCATATGTATGCTCCTGTGGATCAGAAGATATATCTGATGATGCCAAATTTCTCAAATGATTATCATGTCAGTGATGAAATCAAAGACAAGTTTATTACTCACAGACAATCAAGAAAGGAGGCTTATTCCATAATTCCAATCAAGACCATTTCCTTCAGGCATACTCAATTCGAACAAACTCCAATCTGGTATACAATTTATAAGGTTGTCAGAGAAGATAACAAGTCATCATATTTTTGTGACAACGACCTATTGTCAATAAATCCCTCTGATCTGCTCACTCTGGAGAGATTTATGAAGACTCAGATGAACAGAGATAGTGAAGATCAAAACAGAGTTGCTTACTTCCGTATCATTGAATGTATGAAGTCTTTCATTCGATACAGAAAGCAAGTAGACTTCCAAACGGGTTTGAACTACAAAGTTGATAATTTGTGTATCGATGCACCAAATGAAGATTTAGAGGGTATTAATGCTCAAAGGATTGGAAAAGTGATAACCAAACCAGAAGTTGGGGTTGTTTTTAGAAGGCCTAGCAGAAAAAGCTTCTTCAGAATCAAAGATGCTTACAGATACTCTACAGAAGTTGTCTACATTATAAAATGTTTTGCTTCTGTAGCAGTTGATAATCAAGATGCAGAAGTCAGAGACAAAATCAAAAAGAGACTTGACAAACTTATGAAGCTCAGAGAATTTACAGATGCTATCTACAAAGTCATTTCTCAAATGGCTCCCTTCTGATACAATCACAATCAACTATGCCTTTAGCAGAACAGCGAAGCTACACGTGCAGCATTCTGTTTTTCATACTTATGGGGAGATTGTTAGACCACAATTTTGATGAAGTATGAAATAGAATTAAGTAACTACTATGCATCAGATGACGTGGCCAGCACACCCTCCGTGTGTATCTTAGTTTGTTACTTCCTTGCTTACGTGTCTCATTGTAGTAGGCCAAGTAGTTGACTTTCAATGTTGTATTCATATAAATAGCTCTTTCACAGATTGTAATAGTATCGATTGAAAATACGAAATAGAGAGCTATTGTTTTGTGCACACTGTTGTCAATCATTCAATATCAATTACAATTGTTCTTCATATTTGTTGTTACTAATCTTACTGTTAATCTTAGATCTACTTGCTTCCGCTCATATTTACATATTTGATCTATTTATTACTTGATAGAAAGGGATCTGGGTTCCAACAAGAGGGTTTTCTTTGTTTAATAATTTCATAAGGAGTTTTAAGTAGTTTTCTATTCAGAATTGTCCTGTTCTGAGTAAAACATGCAGTTGCAATTGCTTCTGCCCACAGAGATAAAGGTAGTTCAGAATATGCCAAAGATGGTCCTTGCAGCTTCTACCAAAGTTCTATTTTTCCTTTCAACAACACCATTCTGTTGGAGAGTTCTGGCAGCGGAAAAATTATGTGATATACCAACAGATTCCAAAAAATTCTGAAGTGTAGAATTTGTAAATTCTGTGCCATTATCACTTCTGATCTTTTGAACTGGTAGTTGAAGAAGAACTTGTATTTTCTTCAGAAAAGAAATGAGTCTTTCAGAAGTATCAGATTTTAGTCTTAAGAATTCAACCCAAGTATATCTTGAATATTCATCTACAATAACAAGAATATACTTCTTTCCACCCATGCTTTGAGTGTTCATTGGTCCACATAAATCCATATGTAGCATTTCAAGTGGAGCTTTACATGAAGATAGCATTTTCAGAGGATGGGAGCTTCTTTTGATCTTCCCAAGTTCACATGCAGAACATAAGGAATTCTTTTCAAATCTGATCTTTGGTAGTCCTCTTACAGAGTTGTGTCTTTCCAGTTCAGAAATGGCTTTGAAGTTCAGATGTGACATTATTCTATGCCAAAGCCAACTATCATTTCTCATAGTTGTAGAAAGATAACAAACTCCTTGTAATTGACCATTTGCAGTGAAAGTTGCAGTGTAGATATCTCCATCTCTTTAAGCAGTTAACTCATTTTTGTTTGCGGAACTCAGAACATGACAGTAGTCTATATCAAAATTGGCCTTCCAATACTTGTCACAGAATTGACTTATGCTGAAGAGATTATGTTTTAGACCTTCCACATAGAAAACCTTCATCACTTTGACATCTCCTTTGAAAAAAGTTCCATATCCTCTCACATAACCTTTTGCATTGTTTCCAAAGCTAACTGTTCCTCCATATCTTTCATGATAATCAGTTAGAAGTTCTTTGAAAGGTGTCATGTGTCTTGAACATCCAGAATCTAAGACCCACACATGATATATCTGCAAAAATGATTATTGAGATTTAGGTACCCATTTAAGAATGGGTCCTCTGAGATTAGTCAAAAACTTTGAATATCTGAACTTTGACTTAATCTTTTGAAAGTCAGAAGTTTGTTCAGAAATTTTGGATCTATCATTCTTAGTGTTTTTAATTTTCTTTTTATTTTTATATTTATTTGCCAATGTAGCTGAGAAGTTCTGAATTGATTACTCAAGGTTTTTCTTATTTGTTTTGGAGTTCAGATGAAAATTATGATGACCACAATTAATGCAGTGAATATGATTCTTCAGAATATTTAATAAAGCAGTAGATGAACAAGAATCAACACTATTTGATTTGTCAACAGAAGTTCTTTTATTCACTTTATTAATCTTTGGTACTTCAATTTTCTTTGAATTTGAAAAACTATCTAATTTGTCAGTCTTTCATAGTCTTTCACCTTTCTTTCTCCAAACTAAAATGGATAGCTCTGTAAAAAATAAGAAATGAGGATTAGTATAAGAAATTCTTTTACTTTCTTTAGTTCTAACTTCAGATTGAGAGTTTGAATTATGAACTTTAGAAGTTGAATTTGAAGATTGTCCCTTTTCAAACATTTTAACTCTGGTTACAAAATCAGATGATGATATTGAAGATTTAACTGAAGATAAAGATGTTTTTGTAGATATAGGAGTACCATTTGATGAAGTAGAAGAAGTTTCGGTTTTCAGAAATTCTGATTTCAGAAAAACAATATTAAACTTGTCAGAAGATAATTTTGGTTCTTCAGATTTTAAAATGTCTCCTTCAGTCATACAAGATTGTAATTTATATACCAAATATCCATCTTTATCAATGACTTGAACCATATGATCATCATCATCTTCTAAATCTGAAGCATTCATTAAATCTGAGAACTTATCCTGAGTCATGCTAGATGCAAAAGATTTTTGATTTAAATTATTTTCAGACTCATCATCAGAATTATCAAAAATAATTTCTGAATTCTCATCATTAACTTGTAAAGATTCAACATCTGAGAATTCATCATATTTTTCTTCATGTTCTAATTTATTATCAAAATTATCCACTGGTAGAACGTCAGATAAAAGTTCAGAAGTGAGTTCAGAAGATAATTTAGAAATTTGTTTAGAAATTATCTCAGTTTTAATAGATGGTTTAGATTTTACTTCAGAAACAGTTTTTGATTCAGAAGTAAGTTCAGAAATGTTTGTAATGTTTGTATTTATTACTTTTGTTTCAGAAACCATATCTGTTTTACTAGAATTAAGAGAATTTTCATCAAAAAGTAGTCTCTGATTTTACAAAAGGAATTCTTTCAGGAAAAGAGAGATTAACAGGTTTGGATATGACACATGTGTTAGTTTCATTAAAAAATTTCATTTTTGAATAATCAAAAAGATTTGCAGGTGCCTTTTTCAGAATTTGACTTTCATTATATTGTAAAATTTTGAATTCTGAGCCTGGTTTGTCAAAATATTCAAAGTCTGTTCAGTTTGTCCTCTTTTAAAGTTTAGATCTTCTAATTCCTTAATCTTTTTGTAAAGATCAAGTCTTTCTTGATTTAGAAAGTTCATTTTAACATTCAGAACTTTCTTTTTCAGATTTTTCATTTATGATATCTTTTTGTAAACTATTCATCTTTTCTTTTTAATAATAATTTTTCTTCAGAAATTTTTTCAAGAATTTGTTCAGCTTCTTGGCAATTTTGTTTATAGATTTGACTTTCAGCTCTGAATTGATTTACCAACATTCTTTCACCTTTGATTCTGTTTCTGAGATTTTCAAATTCAGAAAACATATTCTGAACTTGATTTCGCATTTCAGAATCTCCAGAAAGTTGTTCAGAATTTGGTTCGGAATTCGGTTCAGAAGAGTAATCTATTTCGGAATTTAGTTCAGAAGATGAAGAGGTTACCTCAGAATCATGCGCATGTTTATCTTCTGCATCCATTTGGCACATATAGTAATTTGAGGCATAGTGAGCTACTTCTTCATCATATTCACCATCACTCCAGTTTAACCAATCCTCTTCATACTTGGTCACAAAAGCTGGATTAAGCTTCTTCTTCTTAGCAAAAAGATGGTTTTTTCTCATAGTAACCTGAGTTTTTTACTTTGGGCATTTTGCACTGTCTTGCATAATGATCAGGCTTACCACAATTAAAGCATCTTGCTGGTTCAGATGTCTCAATTTGACCAGCATCTTGATTTTTCTTAAGTCCAACTTCAGATTTTCGTTTATTCTGATATTTTTGATTATATCTTTGAGTGAATTGCCTTGTCATAAAAACAATATTATCAGAAATTCTCTTAAGCTCTTCATCTGATTCATCCCCATCACACAAATTTGTCTCTGGGATCTCACAAATTTTACTTTTAGCAGAAATGGTCATGGAATTATTATACTTCTTGCTCAACAAGGCTACTGTTTCATTTGCCTTCTTTTGTTCATTCTGTCTAGTCTTGATTTTGTCCTCTTGTTGGAACAGAATGCCATAGACATCATGAATAGATTTTCTAGATAGATTTCTAGTAACCATGTTATCAGAGAAGCTTGACCATTCATTACCCAAGTTGTTCAGAAATTTGTTGTTTATCTCAGAGTTTGATTTCTGAACACCATTTCTTCTCAGATCATTCAGGATATTGTTGAATCAGTGATAAGTCTCTGTAATAGAGTCATTTTCTTTATACCTGAAATTTTCATAAGTACCTACACAGATGTTCAATCTTTGTGCTTGGGCCTTTGTGCTACCCTGCATTTTAGCTTCAACCTCATCCTACATAGCTTTGGCAGATGTTAAGCTATCTACCCTATTGAATATCTCGTTAGGAATAGCCATTGTGAGAAGAGTTAATGCTCTTTTGTCAACTTTAGCTTGAGCTTTCTCAGCAGTACTGTACATACCTGGGCTTTTCTTGATTCGCGATGCAAGTATCTCAGGAGTAGACTCAGTTCTTGGTACTGATGGAATTTCCACATAGACCTCCAGAGCGCCATTTATAATCGATTGCATTAAAGCTTCATCGATATTATCCAAGAATTGAATCATCCTGATTCGCCACTGATGATATTCACCCAAAAATAGAGTTGGTGGTTTAGTTTCTGATCCGATGGAGACGATTTCTTTCGACATCTTTGATTTAAAATAGATCGAGAATTCACCTGAAATTGAATCTTGAATTTATTAATCAAGAATACCAAGAACTGTCAGATCTGACAAGTTCTTCTCTGAATGTCAAGAACAGATGAATTGGCTCTAATACCAATTGTTAGATCCCAAACAATCAAAAATGTTGAAGGATTAAAGAACAAGAACAAGAATTGAGTCACTGAAGTTGTATGTCGTATTGATTACTGAACAGTATTACAAAATGTGTATCTTTACAAGCTTTATCTATCAACGTTAGTTCTAACAATCTAACAAACTATCTATTTATATAAAAATGGAAATGCTAAAGATACAATACAAAAATGACAGACAGATTCAGAACTTCTTCTGAACTTCTTCAGAACTTCTTCAAAAGTGTATTCAGAACCATCTTCAGAACTTCTTCAGAAAGTAGCCACTTCAGAAGTTATGCCTTAGGCTTTACTTTACTTGACCTCAGACTTCTGAACCTTTCTCTTCAGAACCCAGCCTTCTTTTGAAGCTACTTCTGATATCTATCAAATAATATTCATACAGAACAATTGGCTCAGACTCAAGCTCTGGAGGCTATCAAAAAGCTAATTTCTGATAATACAGAGTCTCAGAGGACGTCTGCTTCTGAACACTTCAACACTCTGGACGCTGGCATAAATGCAAATTCAGTAGCAATTTTCTATCTTTCTGAACACTTCAACACTCTCAGACTCAACCACTTCTGTTGCAGAATACGGTTCTTTTGTTGCTGATATTCAGAAGATTATAAAAGTCGTTATTCCTTCCAACGATGCTTCTGCCTCCTCCTCCTCTCTGGTAAAGAAATCTGACATGGCCGTTTTTCAGAAAGCCATGATCGACAGAATTAATGCATTAACTTCGAAGTATGTTTCTAAGACAAATAATAGCACTTCCAACATGGATCAAAAGGTCACCTCTCTAGAAACCTCTATTTCGAAGTTATCATCTATGGTCAGCTCCATTTCTTCTGCTTTTGAAGAACAGAAGAAAGCAAAGGAGGCTAGGGCATGCAAGAAAGCTGAGCACAAGCGTAAGAAGACTGAGGATCAGGATCCTGATTCTCAGAAGGGGGAGAATCTGGAGAACCTTAAAAAGGTAAAAACTGAAATTGGTCAGAAAATGAAACAAGACAAAGGTAAAGCTCCAGCCTCTTCACCCTCTGCACCACCTCCCTCTTCTAAACAAACTCCTAATTCTCATTAGCTACACACACTGGTCATCTTCCCAAAGATCCAGAAGTAGCCAAGTTTTTACTTGAAATTATTGGTAATACAAGGAGACAATCTCAACCTTCAAGTGCAAGAGCTTCAGAAACCAGACCTTCTGCCCCTTCTCCTCAACCAAATGTAGAAGCTGAAAATAGAGCCAGGGCTGAAGTCAATAGAGCCAAAACTGAAGCTGAACTCGGAGCTAAAGTTGAAGCTGACAAAGCTAAGGCTGAAGCTAATAAAGCCAAGGTCGAAGTTGAAAGAGCCAAGGCACAAGCAGAAAAATACAGAGCAGAAGCTGAAAAGGCTAAAGCTGAAGCGAATGAAGCTAAGGACGAAGTTGAAAGAGCACGGGAAGATCTTGAAAAAGCTAAACGAGAGGATTCATTAAAGTGCATAGCTGCGTATGAAGAAAGACAACAGAAGTTGGGAAGACTTGAGCTACCTACTCTGGAATTGAAAAACAGGCACATGTATGCTCCTGCTGACCAGAAAATATTTTTGATGCTGCCTAATTTTGCCAATGACTATCACGTAAGTGATGTTGTCAAAGATAGATTTATGAGTCATAGGCAAGCAAGAAAGGATGCCTCCTCGATTGTACCAATCAAAACAATCTCTGCAATCAAGCACACTCAATTTGAATGATCCGAGATTTGGTACACTATATATGAGGTAGTAAGAGAAGATAAACAGACTTATTACTTCTCTGATAATGATCTACTGTCCATTAATGCTTCTGATCTCTTTACTTTGGAGAAGTTCATGAAGATTCAAATGAATAGAAGGAGGGATAGTCAAGATAAAGTTGCTTACTTCCGGATCATCGAGTGCATGAAATCTTTTATCTGATACAGAAGACAGGTAGACTTTCAAACTGGGCTAAACTACAAAGTAGACAACTTATGCATCTCTGCTCCAAATGAAGATTTGCAGGGTCTCAATGCTCTAAGAATATGAGAGGTGCTGACTCAACCAGAAGAAGGGGTTGTGTTCAAGAGGCCACACAGAAGAAGCTTCTTCAGAATAAAAGAAGCACACAAATATTCATCAGAGGTCGTAGAAATTGTCAAATGTTATGCCTCTGTTGAAGTTAATGATCATGGCAAAGAAGCAATAGAGAAGATAGTAAAAAGACTTCATAGCGTCGTGAAAATCAGACAAATTACAGATCAGATCTCCAAGATTATCTCACAGATTGCCCCCTTCTGATACAAAATGAGCTGAATGATCAAATGGAACTAAAGTCAAACGAAGTCATCTTTCAACATTCTAGATTTCATACTTAGGGGGAGATTGTTAGACCTCATTCACAGAGAAGTATGAACCAGAAATGTACAAGTGCAGAAGATCAGAAGTTTGTCTTATGATTCCACTCATCACAGAGACGCCCAGAGTTTGGAAGAACAGCTGGACTTCAAAAAAAGCATCATACGCGCTCCTGATGACGTGGACTGCACACTTTCCGTGTAACTAGTTGCGTAATAGAATTTGTTACAAGCTTAGCTTACGTGTCAATTTGTAATAGGCTAGACAATTGACTTCTATCATTGTAATAGTATAAATAGCTCCTTTTATGAATGAAATAGTTGTCGATCTGAAATATATTTTGGAGAGCTAATTGCGCATTTCATTCATTGTATTGTAATCGTTTTCCAGGTTATCAATACGAATTACCAATTGTTCTTCAATATTGTTCTTACTGTTCATATCGTTAATTGCCTTAATTCATAGACCTACTTTGTTTCCGCTCATATTTCCATATTTGATCTATCAATTAACTGTTAGAAAGGGATCTGAGTTCCAACAACAGGAAATACAAATTAACCTCTCAGATTCTCGACAAAACAATCGATACAAGATACAAGGATAGCTCACTTTATTTATGCAATTACACAATGAAAGTCAAGGTAACTAACAAAATTTGTTACGCATGAAACGCATGACTTTCCATGTCATATACCACATGAAGGTCCTTGTATTTTATCCAGAGGATATTCCAGCTTCTGGAATATCAGATGGTCTTCTGTAAGAAGCTATCTTCTGGAGTAACTGTCTTCTGGAGAACTTCACTTTGTCTTTTGAGAGATGTTCTTTTTCATACTTTTACACAAAATATTTTCTAACAAGGTACAACAGAGAAATCACATATCCCTCCCAGTTTCGTAGACAATATCTACCTCCTCTGTCGAATATGCTTTTCACCCTGGTAAACAGATCCATGACTACAAAGATTGGAAGCATGGACATGGTCTCCACCAACATCCTCCAATTTCTGTATGGTACGTATTTCGACATCCCTTTGAACTACTCTCTAACCATCTTCAATGAAATCAGAGGTGCAGTCTAGAAGAAGGAGATAGAGAGAAGTCTAAGCAGAAACCCCTTCCTTCATTCCTTTTCCCAAGGTTTATGCCCCTTCTGATGAGACAAGCCATTAAGGAACAAAACATTCCATGCAATGCATAGCCAAAGATGCTTCACCACACGTTCTCTGCATACAATACTACAATCTCCAAGAATGGTTACCCGGCGGCCAGAGCTCTGTCTTAAAGGTTACAACATTACATTAGGCCTACGTCCCTAAAACCCGCATATAGACTTGGGATCCAAGTCCAAGAACCAGGGATGGTAACTCCCCATAATTATGAGAGGCTGACCAATTGGTCTTCATAGGAAAATCAGTGAGAAAAGATAGGAGAGTCTAGAGGGAGATCATAGAAGAGACAGAGAGAGTAAAAAAGGAAGAAAGAGAAGGAGTTGAGGAAGATAGAGTGAGAATAGAGGAGGATAGGACTAGAGAGGAAGAAGAGAAAGTTAGATTAGCAAGAGAGGGGAGCTAGAAAACATGCAGAGAGAGAGAGAGAAAGAGGAAAAGAAAAATTATTATGAAGGAGAAGATAAAAGAAAGAGCGATCTTTGATCTTATTACACCAAGATGGGAATAAGAATTAGTAAGGGGAGTGAGAGAGAGGAAACCCTAGTACTAAAGCCAGAGGGACAAATTGTGCTGCGCGAAAAGATGCCCCTAGAGGCACACATATTAGGTTTTCCACCCCCACTCCCAGTGCAGGCACACAATCTATCAGAGATGTACGAGCATCACTAGATATTGAAACAGAGTTGCACATTGAAAATATAAGTGTCATGTCTCCCCATGGCACGCCTAAAATCCCTGCAAAGGAATTCGTTTCCTCTGCACTAGAAATTTTCACACGTCAACCAGAGCGACGTCTTACGGCACTAAACTCTATGGGTATCGATAGCCCACAGGGTTCACTTGTCATGACTCACCTTCGTGACATTGGCTCTGAAAGTGGTTGGAATTGCAATAGAAGGTTTGTAGTATACTCTAAGTCTAAACCAGAGATACAAGGATCAGATCGAAGTCCTTCCGAGGTCAACGTCTAGGAACAACGCTAAACTTTGGCCCATGTGTTAAGCCAGATAATAACCCACCTGAGCAACCATCCAGAGATGAGTTCCAAGGATTCTAAGCAAGAATAAAAGGATTCTAAGCATAAATAAAACCATGCTAGTTCCGGTGCAGAGACCTCAACCTCTGCATCATATATGAGAGAAATTTGAGATCTCATATCTGGAATCAAGGCAGAGAATTTTTTTGAATGCCTCCATAGTCGATGACTTTAAAACTTTGACAGAAAATCTCAACAAAGCGTGTGATTTAATAGAGAAACGAGTGAACTCTGAAGAACAAACCATTCAGAGACTTGAAAAGCTCATCTCTGATCATATATCCAAACCTCAACTAGAATCACAACCTTTAATCCCTGCTGCCAAGTTGATCAACTTTCGAGATGAGATGAAGGAGATGATATAGAGCACCATGCTCCCTGGTCCCTCTGTACCAGAAGACTATATTCATCGCTCAGAAATGGTTGCTCTTGGTGACAAACTTTTGACTTCAACAACAAGGCAACCAAAGCTACTGCAAACATTAAGAAGGCGAATGTTGTCTTGAAGTTCGGATGTGATTACGAGGTGAATAAGGCAACAATGGCAATGCAAGACTTGGTCAAGCTCTTCGTAGAGAAGATAAAGATGATGCCACCCATGGATCTGAATACGAAAAAGAGGAAGAAACCCTCGTTTGGCTGCAAAGACCCCTCCTCAAAGAAGGTTCACTTTAACGACTAAGAGGACACAAATGTGTCTGGCCCTCATGATCGCCAAAGGGGGAAGACTAATCCTAGCTCATCTTCTGCACCTATGCCATTCGTGCCATTGAACACAGTTCCATTCCAAGCATCTTTATCGCCTCAACCTTCGTCTCAACCATCTACATCCACTCATCAAGAAACTCAATCACCAACCAGACCAGAGATTGATCCAGTCTCTTATGACATGCAAAGAGTAGAGAAGACTCGGAGAAAGCCCTAGAATGAACCAGAACCAAACCCGGTTGCTGAAGAACTAAAAAGATCACTATTTGGACCAGATTCTCCACCCAGAGCTAGAACAAAGAAAAATACCACTCCTCGATTGCATCACAGTAGCTCTGATTTTGAATTCTCATCTGATGAAGATGATGCCCCTCTGATCACGAGAAGACAAAATCCTGCATCATCATCACAAGCCAGATCAAAAGCTCTCATAGTTCAAAGTTCAACATCTCAAGCCAGACAACAAGCCCCTATCTCTCAAGCTTCAAGCCACAGATCTGTCCCCCCAACAGATGTCATGCAGAACGCTAAAGATTCACTTGATGCCATGCGAAGACCATTTCCGAGACCTTAAGTCAAAGAGCCTACAACTAATGAATACATCTATCACTACTTGTATCAAGAGAGAGAAATTCTTGCCAAAAGAGTGTATAGGCTGAACCCTGAAAGTGAATAAGGCATAAGAGGGAGATTTCTTTGAGCAAAATCTCAAAGCACTAGGCTTGCTTATTCAAATGAAGGAATCAAAAAGATACACGAGATAAAGAAACGGACCTTCTCGCATAATTCCATAATTTATCATGAGTGCACAATTGAAAGGGCACACCGTAGGATCACAATGTTCACTGATGAAAATCTTCTGAATTTGAATCCGTTTGATTTACTTACTGAGCATGGTTACACTAGCAACTAAGTGAATAAGGGAATTGTGAATGCAACGATAAACGCCATCAAGGAGGCAACGAGGGAATGGGTGGTTTATGCAAGCAAAACTGACTTTCAAATAGGTCTAGAGATTGGTGTGTATAAGCTCTATGTGACGACTCCTTATGAGCACTTGGAAGGCTCATAGATCATCAAGACAGGAAACTATCTGCCATGTCCAAATCATGTGAATAGAAGGTCCCAAACAAGCAAATACTCGGATGCCACTCTGAGGACGATTAGGAATCAGATAGAGAAGCATGTGCCTAATCACATAGGGGTAAGGGAGATGAGAAAGGCATGTGCTATTGAGATTGATTCAATGATGGGCCTTAGAGATCTATCAGAAAATTCATTAGCTATACTCAATAGTTAGTAACTCTTGTAATTCTATATCCATCATCTTTTGTTTAAAGTAAAATTTCACAAAGGACCATGTTGGCCTCTAGCTTTCTAGTTAACAATTACTTTTTGCAAAGACTTTTTATTTACACTTAGGGGGAGATTGTTAGAAATTAACTCTATTAGAAAGTGTATGTAAAAAGTTGTCTATGTCTTTTAGTCAGAAGACTAAGTCACTGGAAGATCCAGAGCTTGGATACAGAGCTATGATACAAAGGACATAGAAGTAGTAGTGAAAGTCATATGGCACAGAACTCAAGTCCTGGACGTAGAGCCTCTGCACCATACATACAAACCCTCTGCATGTACTATGCAGAGTCGCTGTCTCCCAAATCCTTCTCGGTTTTCAACTTCAAAACTTTTCCAGTGACACTCTCTTGTACAGATGGACCTATTACAAGATACCAAGTGTGTAGAAGCGGTTATTTGACTTTACATCTTGGCATCTTCTCATTGTCTAATGAGTTGACTTTCCTATTCCATAGTATAAATAGAAAGTTGTTCAATGTAATAGGAGTGCATTGACATAATACTTTTCCAAATTTGTACTTGAGAGAGAGAGAGAGAGAGAGAGTAATCTTGAGAGCTTTTTATAACACAATACTGTGTGTTCTTGGTGTTCTTCACGTTATTTGCTTAAATTACTTCTTTAATACACAAGATGACTTTCTGAATCTCTACCGTGCTTGTTTCTATTCACTGTTTATTATTCAATTCATCTATTCTATTTTACCTGGTGATTATACAACTTCTTCCACTTTATACTCTTTTATACCCACGTAAATCCATTTATTGAGTGTTTAAAGGGATCTAGATTCCTACAAGAGAGTTTAAATGACTATTAGGATATGAAGAATCGCTTCAAATATGCCTAAGTCGCCTAAATCTGCAGACTTATGTTCAGAGATATCAACATGTGCTAAAAAGTCTAAGTATCGAAGTCTACAAATCAATCCTCGGAGTTCGGAAGTGAAGAATTAAGATTTCTGAACAGCTGAATATTTGTCTAAGGCATGAAGTCTGTAGAGGAGACTTCAGAGTTTGGAAATGAACTCTGAATTGACACGTCTGAAGTGCGTTTCTTTGATTGTACACATGTATAGATGTGATAGGAGAGTGATAGACAAACATGTAACTATAGCATCACTGATAGATATCAGAAGTAGCTTCAAAAGAAGACTAGGTTCTGAAAAGAAAGATTGAAAATTCTGAAGACAAGTGAAGTAAAGCCTAAGGCATAACTTCTGAAGTGGCTACTTCAGAAGTTCTGAAGATTCTGAAGAAGTTCTGAAGAGGTTCTGAAGAGGATTCTGAAGACACTTTTGAAGAAGTTCTGAAGAAGTTCAGAAGCAGTTCTAAACATGTCTGTTATTTTTGTACTGTAACTTTAGCTTTTCCATTTGTATATAAATAGATAGTTTGATAGGTTGTTATAACAAACGTTGATAGATAGAGCTTGTAAAGATACGCATATTGTAATACAGTTCAGTGATTAATACTACATACAACTTCAGTGATCTAATTCTTGTTCTTGTTCTTTAATCTTTCTACATTCTTGATTGTTTGGGATCTAACAATTGGTATCAGAGCCAATTCATCTGCTCTTGACATTCAGAGAAGAACTTGTCAGATCTGACAGTTCTTGATTTTCTTGATTGATAAATTCAAGATTCAATTTCAGGTGAATTCTCGATCTATTTCAAAGATGTTGAAAGAAATCGTCTCCATCGGATCAGAAACTAAACCACCAACTATGTTTTTGGGTGAATATCATCAGTGGCGAATCAGGATGATTCAATTCTTGGATAATATCGATGAAGCTCTAATGCAATCGATCATAAATGGCCCTCTGGAGGTCTATGTGGAAATACCATCAGTACCAAGAACTGAGTCAACTCCTGAAATACCTGCATCAAGAATCAAGAAAATCCCAGGTATGTACAGTACTGCTGAGAAAGCTCAAGCTATAATTGATAAAAGGGCATTAACTCATCTTACAATGGCCATTCCAAATAAGATATTCAATAGGGTAGATAGTTTAACATCTGCCAAAGCCAAGTGGGATGAGGTTGAAGCTCAAATACAAGGTAGTACAAAGGCCCAAGCATAAAGATTGAATATCTGTGTGGGTACTTATGAAAACTTCAGGTATAAAGAAAATGAATCTATTACAGAGACTTATGATAGATTCAACAATATCCTGAATGATCTGAGAAGAAATGGTGTTCAGAAATCAAACTCTGAGATAAACAATCAATTTCTGAACAACTTGTGTAATGAATGGTCAAGTTTCTCTGACAACATGGTTACTACAAATCTTTCTAGAAAGTCCATTCATGATGTCTATGGCATTCTATTTCAACAAGAAGACAAAATCATGACTAGACAGAATGAACAAAAGAAGGCAAATGAAACAGTAGCCTTGTTGAGCAAGAAGTATAATAATTCTATGACCATTTCTGCTAAGAGCAAAATCTATGAGATCCCAGAAACAAATTTGTGTGATGGGATGAATCAGATGAAGAACTAAAGAAAATTTATGATAATATTGCTTTTATGACAAGGCAACTTACTCAAAGATATAATCAAAAATATCAGAACAAACCAAAATCTGAAGTTGGTCTCAAGAAAAGTCAAGATGCTGGTCAAACTGAGACATCTGAACCAGGAAGATGCTTTAATTGTGGTAACTCTGGTCATTATGCAAGACACTGCAAAATGCCCAAAGTAAAAAACTCAGGCTATTATGAGAAAAAGCATCTTCTTGCTAAAAAGAAGGAGCTTAATCCAGCTTTGGTTACCAAATATGAAGAGGATTGGTTAAACTGGAGTGATGGTGAATATGATGAAGAAGTAGCTCACTGTGCATCAAACTGCTATATGTGCCAAATGGATCCAGAAGATAAACATGCACATGATTCTGAGGTAATTTCTTCATCTTCTGAACTTCTTCTGAAATATTTTGAACTTGTTCTCAGAAATTTTTCTTCCCGTTATAAAGACTAATCGTGTGCCACGTGTTTTAATTTCATTAGCTAATCCTTAAGCACATCGATTAAACGGTTCATTTATCCGAATAAATGATGATTACTACTCTTATCACTCTTACTTTTGGCCACGTGTCCATCCACGATTATTCAGTCATTTATAATCCATGATTTCATATTCGTCTTCACTTTCTAGCAATCTTTCCCTCCGAAATCTTTCCCTGATCATTGATTTTCATTCAAACTCAAGTTTCTCCTCATTTTCAACTATGTCGACTTCAAATGTTCAATCTGCAAAATCTCGTTTCAGTGACAGTAATGGATCATCAAGAAATCATTCATTCAAAATAGTTCTGAAGAAGATAATGGTTGGATCGATGGAGATCAATCTAGATGATGAACATATTTTAAAAGACATTGCTATTACATTGATTTCTGAAGCTGGTCCTTCAAATCCAAATCCCAAATCAAACCCTAACCCTAACCCGCGAACTGAAAAAATTGGGGAAACTCAGATCGAGCCTATTGAAGTGGCTTCTGAATCAAATGTTGGTGTTGCTGACTCTTAATCATGTGCACATAGCAGTGATGGTCCTGATTTGTCCAAACTATATGTACCTGAAGAGAAACTACTTGAAATCAAGAAGAACAACTGCACCCTGAATCTAAAGTCTACTGATTTCAATGAAGGTCAAATTATTCTAATTGAAATTATGAAGAAACATCCTCTACGAGCCTTGCTATCCAAGAAATTTTTGGTCCCTGCTTCATATCTGCAACAATGGTGGTTTCACGCAGAAGTTGATGAAGAATCAGATGATATCTCTTCATATGTTCATGGCTACAGAGTCTGCATTTCTGTTGAAGACAGTAGAAGTATACATTTTCTACCTAAGGAGGATGAAGTTGTTGGGAAAAATTCATTTGATCCTATTCCATCATCTTCTTAGATGATTTCAGACTTTATGAAGTTAGGATATTCTGAGCAACTCAATGCATTAAGCTCATTCAGAAGAAAGTGTTTACCCATTATTTGGTATTGCTTATTTACAATTCTGAACACTTGTCTATCTGGTAAAAGCTCAAGTCTGGATCAAGCATCAACAAATGGGAGAATAGTTTTTCATGGAGTAGCATTCAACAAGCATTATGATTATGCTTCTCTTATTTTTGATGAACTCAAGTCTGCAGTTTTGAAGAAGTCTACTTACAACTATATACCCTTTCAAACATTCTTTCAAACCTTCATCAAAGGGGCAATGAAAGCTGTTCCCGCAATTCCTGTTCTGACTCATGAGGTACATGTTCCCCTTTTCTCAATGGATAATCTCATACCACCAAATGCTAAACTGCAATTCCCAAATGATTTACCATTACCAACTTATTTACTTGCACTTGTAAAATCATCAAATATGTTTTTGAGTGAGTACTGTAAATCAATGGGACTACCTAAACCAGTAGTCTCTTCTCCTGATTCTAACAAGAGTGGTGAGCATTGTGAGGTGTCTAGAATTCCTAGGCAGAGTGGGGAGGTTGGTCATGAGGGAGAACAACCTTATGGTGTGAAGAGGAAAAATGAAAATGAGAGGTTGGGTAGAAGATTGAGTAAAAGAACTGAAGAGGGGAGACCACAAGTAAAAAAATAAAGAAACTTGTGAACTACCTGTTCTAAGCCGGGCACCCACATCATCTATTACTCCACATCATTTGGTGGGTAGTATTGAAAAATCCAGTGAGCCCATGGCAAAACTTGTTAACCCCTCCAGCCACTCACCCATCTCTCAACAGAAGGGTGTTTCAATAACACATATGGGGCAAGCAGCTAATCTACCAATAGGTTCCCACTTGGAAGAACCTATTGTTGAAAAAGAAAGAAATATGTCCCCCCTTCATAGTTTTGAGCACTTTGAGTCTAAGAGTCCACTCAACTTTGGGCCTTCTGAACCACTTAATGTGGATTTTGTTCACATAAGCACACATCTTTCAGATGTCCACAAGCAAAGTGTCGGTAATTTCGCCACAACAACCATAGATATACCTATTACAGGGTATCAAGGATTGGTTGGAAGACCTGGCGGAGTGAACATCACCAAAGCTCCATTTCTAAGTGACTCATGATGTTGTGGCATCTACAGGCCAGCCTTCTTCTGAAGGACTGCAAACAAGACCATTTGTTGGTCTTGGACATTTTCCCTCATCTTCTAAGTTTTCTGAATTGAAAGATTTCTGTACTTCTGAATTTGCAAAGATTCAGAAGGACATTAAGGAATTGACGGATAAAAACTGTAAGGTGATGGAGGATAGGTTGGATGGACAGGAGAAGAAAGTGGTGGATAAATTGCATGAATTCCAACTTGCAACTGTTTCTGATCTCAACAATTTTCAAAAGGCTATTCTGGGTTCTTTTTCCGAAGTTATTTCAACAGTTCAATCCTTAAAGACTTCTATGCCATCTTCTTCTACTCAAACAACATCCTCTGAATTTGCAACAAATGATGACATATCTCAGATTCTGAATCAATTAACTACTATTCGAAATTCTCAAGTCTCCTTGAACAATCGTATTTCTGCATTGGAGTGTGGTTCACAAGCAAAGACTTTAAAGCGTATTCTTGATGATCAAGATGATCCTGATAATCAAGAGGGGGAGAAGAGACAGAAAGTCTTTGAAGATGTTGCAATTCCACAAGGTCAAAATTCCGAAAAATCTTCTAAAGAAGCTCAAGTTCAAACTTCTGAACGATCTTCTGAGAAAACTTCTGAAGCAATAGAAGATTAGTCAATATTGTTGGAGATACATCAATATTGTTGGAGATACGTCATTTTGAATCATCCAAGGAATCTGGAGTGTAGACTCTTGGATGAAAGACTAACAATTTTCAAAGAATTTCTTAATCAACCAGCTGAGTGGTTTGAAATTGAAATTGATTTAAGTCACATGGAAGCTTTTGACTTTACGGATGCAATTTTGATGATTGCTGCAGATAAGCCACATGTCAGATTCAGAAGCTGCATAAACATTCCTCTGATTGATTTTCCTATTCTTGAAGAACCCATAGTTGATCAAGTCTATGAAAGTGATATGATTTTTGAAATATCTGGAGAAAGTCATCTTATCTTTCCTGAAGATAATTATTTTGGCATGTATAGAAGAAATCTCAGGTATGCAACCTTAGAAGACTATGTAAATGATGAATGGTCTAAGGATTATATTTCAAAAGTTAGATCTTATGTACAAAGATATGGGGTACAAGTTTTGAATGACTCAACTTTAATCAAGAAGATCAGATGTATATCTAAAGCTTTTGAAGGTGATCTGTATATAATAAAGTTTGGAGCTGAAAGGAGAGATGGCTCTTTGACAGAATTCCCTTTATTTGATTTCTACAAGTTAAGGTTGCAGGATAAACTCTTTGTTCTGAATTTTTGTGTCAAGAGAGAAGATTCTGAAGTTGTTTATGAGATAAGAACAATTCTAGGGATCTATGTCAGAAATCTAATTAAACATGATTTTCAACTGGCATTAGAATTCAGATTAGAAAATGTCAGTCTCTTGGAGCCTGAAAGCATTAAAAGACAGGAATTTACAAAGATCTTCACAAATCCAGATTTGGGATTCAGTTACAGAATAGGAGCAGATCATTCAAAGACATTCATTGTTTCAGACATACCAAAGTACTCAACCTCTACTCTGAAATGGTTAGTACAATATGCAGAACAATATCTTTCTTCATCTGATGTTGTTGAAGAAATTATTTACTTGATCAAGGAAAGGATATTTTTCAGAGATTATGTAAGAAAGAGTTCTTTGGCTGGGCATACAAGAATAAATCAAATCAAAGGAGCTGATTATCTTCTGAGCAATGCCTATGAATTTCAGATTCATACAAAGAAACAAGACATTGAAGAAATTCAGAAGCTCTCTCAGAAGATGGAAAGCTCAGAAGTTAAAGAAGTAGAAAAAGGAAAAGAAAAGGTTTCTGAAAATACTCTAGATGAAATTGTTCCTATTCCTCAGAAGTCTGAATCTGAAAAATTACAAGAGCAAAGGATTGAAGAACATGCTTTGACAACGTTTCTTGAGTACTTTCATCCAGAAATGTTCATGGAATGTGAACAAAAGTTCAATTATATTGATTGATGGATTTAGAAGTCTTTTGGATGGAAACAGTGGTATTCAGATATCATTAGAAAAATCAGACTTCCTGTAAGTGAAGTAAGAAAAGAGAGCCCATTAGTGAAAGTAATCACTGCTGATCTGAAGCAGAAAAACAATTACAAGCATGTTTACTTTACTGTTGAGAGAAAAGATGGTGAGATCTCAACTTTTACAGAAGCTGATTTTCAAAATGTCTATCTCAAAGATTTGGTAAGAGTATACAGAAGTTTGTATCCCTTTCATGATTCTATTACCAAGTTCAGAAAATCTTTCCCAGTTCTCAGAGATGGCTTGTACAGAGAATTCATTTGGGCAACTAAGACAGATTTCCAAGTGGCTTATGTAATGAGCAAAGAGAAAGTTTATATGAGTGCTCCAAATCTAAGATTACCAAATATTGAAAATCTTAAAAAGCGGTACTCTAGTCATTCAGCCTCCAGGTTTTGTGTGCAAATGCTTTGATAGATTATTATTTTTAAGGTTTGAAGAATTACACAAGTGCTGTAATGGAACTCTTATGATTATAAGAGATAAACTGGAGAAAAAGAAAAACAAAAGACAAAAGAAGCTTAGTGATGAAGAATGGGAGAAGTACAGAAAGCTGGCAAAAGAAATGATAAGGATCATTGAATCTATATTGGAGTACAGGAAGCTTATTCTGAAAGATGTTCGAAAAATTCTAAACTTTTGGAAGTAGCTTCAAAAGAAGACTAGGTTTTGAAAAGAAAGATTCAGAAGTCTGAAGACAAGTGAAGTAAAGCCTAAGGCATAACTTCTGAAGTGGCTACTTCAGAAGTTCTTAAGATTCTGAAGAAGTTCTGAAGAGGTTCTGAAGAGGATTCTGAAGAGACTTCTGAAGAAGTTCTGAAGATGTTCAGAAGCAGTTCTAAACATGTCTGTTATTTTTGTACTGTAACTTTAGCTTTTCTATTTGTATATAAATAGATAGTTTGATAGGTTGTTATAACTAACGTTGATAGATAGAGCTTGTAAAGATACACATATTGTAATACAGTTCAGTGATTAATACTACATACAACTTCAGTGCTCTAATTCTTGTTCTTGTTTTTTAATCTTTCTACATTCTTGATTGTTTGGGATTTAACAAGCACTATACCTGTATAAATAAGAAGTCAATTATTTCGTTATTTGTAACTTTCCATTACTTGTAATCACGATATATTTGTAATCATTCTTGATGAATACACAATTGACTTTCTTGTTCCTATTATTGTGCTCTTAATATTCTTACAATCTCGATTGATATTATGTTTACGGAAACTTTCAACTTCTAAACAGTTCAGTTTAGGACTCGTACTTCATTTGTTGATTTCTAGATAAATCAGTCTAGAACTCCAACTTCAGTATGTCAAGGGGGAGTACATATCTAAAGGAATATCAATTTGAGAGGGAGAGAATAATTTCATAAAAATAATACCGATTTTTCGAGGAGCAAAAAATATATTATATCATTTTTAAAGTGGGAGAAAATGAAAGTGAATAATTTTTAAAAGGGAAAGATAGTAAAGTTCGATTTTTCTTGCTTAGATATCTGAAATATTTTTTGAAATTTAATGTTGAAATTTTTTATATGATTTTTCAAGATATCACATCTCAAGCAAGATCAACAATACAATATCGCATCTCAAAGACGTGATATCACATGATTGAGAGGATGTCGCATCACATGTGAAGTGAATAGTACAATGTCGCATTCACACTGTCGTGACATTTGACATTGAAAAGAATCAAAGTTTTATTTTCTTTTTCTTTTCTGATTAATCTGACATGTGTTCATATTTTCAGTGGGAGCAAATATGAATGTTCATCTAAAGAGAATTTTGTTTGTTCATTTTGCAGATTACTCAATTTTTGAGCAGGAGGATCATACTTGAATTTTTTTTTCAATGATTAAAACCACTTCACAATTCTCAAAATGTTTTTTTATGAACTTAGAAGTTGGAATTTATATGTTTTCATATATATTGGATTTGACGATTATTTTCTGACCGTGTGTTTCCTAAGTTCATACTTGTGTATTCTATTTTCTGTCTAACTTTCAAGTATTCATACACACCTGTTCAATTTCGTATTGGGGTTGTTATTACCATTGTTAGTCTCATATTACAACAGATCTGATATAGAATCGCTCAAGTCATCAGAACTTCTTTTGAAGTTGTCTTTAGAATTCAGAACTTCTCTTCAGAACTTTTCTGTCTTCAGAAGTTATTTTTAGAACTTCGGAACTTCTATTCTGAACTTCAGACTTCTGAACTGTGACCTCTGAAGTCTGAATAACTGAACAATGACTTTACAAAACATTTCAAACAAAGGATCCAAATTCATAGGATTCTTTGGAACCTAACAATCTCCCCGTAATATTTTGTAAAGGAATCATAGTGTTTAATCTTCATATCTTCTCCCCCTTGATTTCTTTGAAAAACATTAGTGTTATTGGTCTTCAAGAACTCCCCCTTGAATAAAGATCTTATCTTTACTTTCAACTTTGTTACCAGATTCAGTGTGCAGTAACCCCTACTGAGTGCACTAAAATCAGCTTGATACTGTAGAAATTCAACACATCGGATAGGCTCATAAGAAAGATAATGTGTGAATGATATGTCATGACAATCCACCGTGCAACTTCAGTTTTTAACAAAGAATCTGTCTTTGAACCATGAGTTGAATAATCATTCAGCCAACATCTTCTTCTAATAAGCTCAAGAAATAGGGAATCAACACAAAGCTTGGTTGACCAAAACACCTTTTGACAATTAAGCTTTGGGAGAAAGATGTCTTTAAGAACATAGCTTCTTGATCAGCAAAGTCAAACTAGAAGGATTAGTCGATTTCCAGAATACTTCCAGAAGAATGAATAACCAAATCCAGATCCACTCTTCATAATCAGATGAATGATTATCATCACTCAAATCTCTAACACAGAATAAAATTACCAGAATACTGATTGTAGACACTCAAACTTCTGCTTGATCAATACAGAAAGATGACTGAAGACACTCAACAGTCTAGCATCTTTGAGAAAAGAATGCAAAACAACGATTGCAAGCACTTTATAGTCTAAGTGATCAATTCTGAACACAGATTGCAAGCACTCAACGGTCTTGCCTCAAGAATAAATCTTCAGAGAAATGATTGTTGAAACTCAAACTTCTAATCTTCAAACCAAATACTGAATTAATCATCCAAATTCTGAAAACTTTTCAAATTCGACTCTTCAGATAGCATACATAAAATTTTGAACAATATAGTCAAACTTTGAACACTTGCTGACAAGCTTGAAAAAATTGAGCTTGATGAAATTATAGAGCCCTGATAAAAATATCAATGTAAACTAAGTAGCTTGATGATGTCGTGGGCGTAGACAATTAAGCACTCTCTTGTCTAACAATAAGCTATACTGAACTGTGTTGTCATATGCCTTACGTGGAAGCTTTTAATCTTCTAAAATGCTGAAGTATGACAACAAGATAATATTGTAGACAAGTGATGAAAAGTAGTGATTTATATACGATCCGTGAAATCTCTTTGATGAACAGTGTCCCCCTTCTTCAGAAGTTGTCTTTAGAATTCAGAACTTCTCTTCAGAAGTTATCTACAGAACTTTTCTGTCTTCAGAAGTTATCTTCAGAACTTCAGAACTTCTATTCTGAATTGTGACCTCTAAAGTCTAAATATCTGAACAATGACTTTACAAAACATTTCAAACATAAGATCCAAATTCATAGGATTCTTTGGATCCTAACAACCATGTCTAAAAAATTGAGTTCGGTGGTAATACTCTCGTTTGAATTCTATGATAAATTCTATTCCTGTGTTGTTGACATGAGCATTACATATTATGTAAACTTGATAGGTACATGATATTGTTTTAAGATTTGTCTGTATATTTGTTCATATAGACATCATTCAAATCTTTCATGATTCTTGGCATTTCATTGTTATTTAAGCTTATTCTTTCTATTTGAAACAATATTTGTCACTCAAGCACAAATAATTGTTTTTAGATTTATTGTTGAGATTCTTATTGTTAATCTCATATTATAACAGATCTGATATATAATCGCTCAAGGAATCTTTTATTGATATATTGAATATAAAAACACTAACAGAAAACACACACTTAAACCTTAATCAATATAAAAACACTAACAGAAAACACACACTTACACCTTAATCGACTCTCATAGAATAGCTCTCACAGAGCTAGGAACTCATACAAATTATTTATAATACCAGAGAAAAGCTAAAGCTACATGTATTTAAATCACAGCCCAATTACATTAAGACACATCATAAAAAATTCTATTCAGAACTTCCTCACAACTTCTGAACTGTCTTCAGAACTTCTGAACTTTTACTTCAGAACTTCTTCAGAAGTTGTCTTCAGAATTCAGAATTTCTCTTCAGAAGTTTTCTTCAGAAGTTTTCTTCAGAAGTTTTCTTCAGAATTCAGAACTTCTATTCTGAACTTCAGACATCTAAACTGTGACCTCTGAAGTCCGAATATCTGAACAATGACTTTACAAAACATTTCAAACATAGGATCCAAATTCATAGGATTCTTTGGATCCTAACACTTTTATTCAACAATATGTTCTTATCAGATTCACATATTTTGTGGAAGAAGATCTGTTTTAAGTCATATTTTAATGGTAATTGTGACCTCTGTCAATTTTCCACTACAGGTTAGCGTTGACCTCACTTTCCAATTTTAGCATGTGTGAATTTCGCTTTCAATTTTTTAGCAGGAACATATTCCACTTTATATTTATAGCAGGTCTAGGCCCAATGCCTTCTAAACTTAGAAAGTTAGGTTTAGATATGAACCAGTTAAGAAAATGAGATTATAGTCTTAGTTTTGCCTAAAATGATAAAAGTATATTAATACTACATAAATTGTCAATTTTAGCAATTCAATTTATATAAAATAAGTTATTTATAATTTTGAAGAATTATATTTTTATAAAAATAAACACAATTAATTTGAATTAAATCCCTTCTAGAAGCTTAAAATTAATTCAAAATACAAATTAAATACCAATCAATACTTTTTTACTTCTTTTTTTCTCCTCTTACACACACAACCATCACACTACCCCCCTCTCCCCTCTTCCTTGGCCGGACATCCCACCCCCATACACCCCCTCTCCCTTTTTGCCATATAAATAGACCTCTCCCCCTCATTTCACCCTTTTACACCTCCAAAAACTCTCTATTCTACTCTCTCTATTGACTTTCTCTCTAAAACCTATCTAGAGTTTTTCCATAACCTCAAAGACTTCAAGTGTTTTGAAGGTTAAACCTAAGGTAAACAAGGTTTATTTTGTTTTTCTTATTGTTTTACTAGTTAAAAACCTCTTCTCTTTGTTTTTCTTTAATAAAACACACTTCTTCTTTTATGTTCTTCTTTTTTAAAGAAAAATCAAGTTAGGAGGTTTTTTGGATCTTAATGTTTGTAGACCTGATATTATGTTTGCAACAAGTGCAACATATCAAGTTAATCCAAATGAATTACACCCTGCAGCAGTTTAAAAAATATTAAGATATCTTAAAGGTTCATCAATACTAGGCTTCTGGTATCCTAAAGATTCTGGATTTTAGCTAACAACATTTGCAGATACAAATCATTGTGTGGATGCAGATTAGACAGGAAGAGCACTTCTGGTAATGTTAATTTCTAGGAGAAAAGTTGGTTACTTGGACTTCAAAGAAACAAAATTGTGTTTCAACCTCTAGTACATAAATAGAGTATGTGGCTAGAGCTAGTTGTTGTTCACAAGTGCTTTGGATCCAAACCCAACTTATAGATTATGGCTATCAATTTCACAAGATTCCCTTATATTGTGACTCAAAGAGTGCAATAGCCATAACAGCTAATATGTGCAACACTACAAGACCAAACACATACACATCAAGTATCATTTTATTAAAGATCATGTTGAAACAGAAAATATAGAAATGTTCTTTGTACACACTGATTATCAACTTGCGGATTTATTCACTAAATCACTTGATGAGAAAAGATTCAATTTTCTAGTGAGTAAATTGGGTATGTTAAATCTAGCTATCTAAATCTGATGGTATTATTCTGGAGTTATGTATCGAACTCTGAAATTAAAGTTCAGAAATCTGATAAACAAAGTTCAGAGTTATTTCATATCTCTGAGTTTTATTTCTCAGAAGTCCGAATTCTTTAAATTCAAAGTACGATAAAGGTTTGAATAAGTATATTTCATAATTCTGGATGATAGTCTTTCAGATTTATTTTTACTTCTGAAATTCTATCTTCCAAACTCTGAATACATACCTCTCAGACTTTGCTTAACACTGGGATAAGCTTTCAGATTTTCGTTAAATACACATTATTATCTGTCTTTAAAACATTTCTTTAGTTTATTTTTCAAGGGGGGACTTACATATTCTTTGCATGACTTAAGTGGGAGCTAAGTCTAAAAATTATGAATATTTTTTCTTTCAAATACTAACTTCTTAAGTTTGGATGCTAAATCTAAAGAAAATATGATAAGGTAAGTTTTCTCTATTCTGAGCTGTAATCACTTAAGAGTATGAACAAACTTTTAAGATGAAAGAACTTTTAATTGTTCAAACTGTCTTTGAATTTTTTCTTAAAATTTTCATAATTTCAGAAGATAGATTTTAAACGGATTTCAAATTCAGAAGTTTGTCAAAACTCTGAAAGGGTATATTCAGAATTCTGAGATTCATTTCTTAGAAGACACGTCAGCACTTCAGAGATAAACACTTGCGTATTTTTCTCATTTGACTAACTTCAACTTAGTATATGTGCCACGTGTTATAATTTTATTCGTTTGTGATTACCGCATCTTTAAAACCTCTTCAATGGTAATTTCCTGTCAGAACTCTATTAACCACGATTAATCACGTTTATTTTTTAAACTTTATTGACACGTTTACAAAAAAGAAAACACTTTCACCTCCTAATCAATATATTTGTCATATCGAAAAAAATTAAACCTATCTGATAAAATTGTTCTTTCCCTCCAAGTGTGTTTCTTTTGAATACTTTCTATTTTTGAATCACTAATTCTAAACCTTCGATCGATCATGTCTCAATCAACTTCTCAAGTTCAAAAACCCTTGGCGATGGCAAAATCTTGCTTCGATAGTACTTCTAGTGATGATTCAGGTTCTAAAGGATCATACAAAATTGTTCAAAAGTCGATAATGGTTGGAGATATGGAAGTACCATTGATGAATGACCCAAATTTGGAAGATACGACAAGCAACAAGACTAATCCCGAGGCTGAAAACCCAAACTGTAATTCAAATGCTAAAATTGGGGGGAAATCAAATGCGACCAATCTAAATCACTTTTGAACCAAATGATGATCTTCAATGTCTCCTAAATCATTGGAGATGTCACAACTCATAACCCAACCCGAACTACAGATCAATCCCAAGCATATGGTCCCACTCCGAGCAAATCCTCACTTACTTCAACCACGTTTGTGGAAACTAAAGAAATAATTGTGCTCTGAACTTAAAGTTTGATGGTTTCAACTTGATCAACAAATTGTCACTGAACTTCTGAAGAAACATCCTTTGAGGAAGATGTTCATTAAAAATTCAAGTATGATTCAGATTTTGAGGACATAAAATCATGTCTTGGTGATTATCCCTTTTCAATTACGGCTGATTATCTAAGAAGAATGCTAGAGTTACCTAAGAAAGATGATGTTTTAGGAAAATCTAATTTTGATACAATTCCTAAGCCTTGAAAGATGATTGAAGACTTCTTGTTCCTTGGTTATTCAGACTCTTTGCCAACATTAAGTGCATTCAGAAGAAAGGCATTACCTCTGGTGTGGTTCAATCTTTTCTCTATCATTAAAACATGCTTATCTGACACAACATCCAGTTTAGATATAGCCTTAATGAACATTAGAATTATCTTGCACGACTTGGCACTTAATATGCATTATGATTATGCATCCCTACTATTTGAAGAGATGAAAGGTTATGTGTTCAACAAGCCCAGATACATTCCATACCAAAGGATCTTTCAAATGTGTTTCAAGGAAGCTATTCATGTTGAAGATATGATTCCGAGAAGGAGGATGCACCACATGTTCAGAAATTTGTGATGGAAAATCTTAAAACACCTATTATACCTTCCTCAAAATTTCCCAATGCTTTGCCACTACCAATTGAACTCAGAAATTACATCAGCTATGACAATAGGGATTTGATTAGGTATTGTGAATCTCAGGGACTACCAGAACCAGTAGCCCCTACTAATGATTTTTTAGCAGCGGTAAGCCACTACTAATGATTTAAACCGAAGAGAAGATTTTGGTGAAGGGTCTAGAATAAATAGAGAGGTGGCAAAAGATGTTCAGGGGGTGCACAACCTCGGAGTGCAGAGAAGAAAAATGGAAATGACAGTAAGGGAATGGTGAGAAAAGAAAGAGAGAATCTAAGTCCAATATCAAAAGAAAAACAGGATCTTGATCTAGCCATTCTAAGTCGGGTAGCCACATCTGTTGGTCCCAAAAAAGTCTACAAGAATTCAAGGATATAGAAACAGTTTGTAGAAGGGAGGGGGGTTAAATACAAACACACAGATTTTTAGTTTTTAAATTAGTTTATATTGAATAAACAAATAAACAGTTATAAGCAGAATTAGAACAAGTAAATAAACCTATTTATTGTAACTTAAGAAATCACACAGTTTGATGCACAAGGAAGTAAGAAAGAAAAGAGGCAGAGGTTTGAGAAAGTAGAAAGTAGCATGCATAAAGACGAAGAAGAGATCTTCATCTATTTATACCCGTCGCAATTAATGCAAGACAGAAGGTATATGCCACGTGTCAAGCTTTTATTAGAAGCTTGTCCTTTGTTCAAAAGCAACCATGCTTTTGGCCGCATGTGAACAGTACCATATCAGATTTCATGGGGACATAAGAGACAAGTCGTACCTCCTTTTCTGACATAGTATAAGGTTTTAACTTTTTGCATCGAGGATAAGATCAACATTAATCTTGTTGAAAAGCTTTACTTGATCGCTGAACTTGAAACTTCAAGGATGAACTTTCATAGTATCGCTGAGGCTTGACAAGACTTCACACTTTGGTTTAGATAATCCTTTCTATCACTGAACCGCTTCAGATCACTTGCTGATTATCTCTATCTTCAGCTTGGTCTTCGACTTTCGCTGAATGTTCTTGTGGTGTGATTATTGTTCTTCAGATCTTTAGGGATAAGCTTGAGGTTCCTGATTTTCAGCGATCGCTGATTGAAATCAGCGTTTGCTATCGCTGACTTTGAACTTAAACTTATGAATGGAATTCTCACTAAGTATACAGAGGAATCATATTCAAATCATTGAGAGGAGTTATGATCAACAATCTCCTCCTATTTGATTATGGTTGAGCAATATAGGAAGATTGCTTTGAGAAGATTAGTAAAGACTTAAAAAATCTTAAAGTAAAAATTTTAAGTACTAATCTGTGAGATCTTTTTCAGCAAATCTACTATTACAATTGACTTTCATTTATAAGGATATGAAAACACAATATTTACAAGTACAGAAGCTTTAAGTACATTAACTGATTTAATTTCAGAATGAAATATCAGTGAGTGAAGATTCAAACGAAAAGTTAGAACTCTTTAAGTTCATTGTCCCAATTACTATTTTCAGGGATCTTTTCAGTGCACAAATGGAGTAGAGTACTTCATTGAATTTCATTAATTAGTAATATGAGGAATTACATCAAAATGAAAAATACAATACAAAGTAAAGTATACTATCACCGAAGAAAGCTATGAAGGAATAAAAAAGAAACTATTGGCCAGTCAGAGAGACTTTCTTGTCTTCTTCTTGGCTCATTCAGAAACATTTTCTTTTGTCTTAGCATAGGCCCTGTATCTGACCAGCAATGGTAGTACATGACTTTCACAAATTTCGAGGAAGCCGAAGTTATTTGTGAGTTTCTGAAAAACCCAAGAAAACCTTCGTTGTCCAAAAACACCATGCCCGCCTAAGTGTAAGTGATGATGTCGCCTTCTGCTAATTGTAAGCCTTGAGGAAGAGAGACTTTGAGTTTTGAGATATCAGGGAATTCAAGATGTCCTAGGAGACTATCGTAGTTAAGTTTGGTCTCATAGTCATTCTTAGAGGATTAGCCTTCTGCAGAGGTTGACCTTTTTCTTTTTGTATGCTCAGGGAGAGGGGGTACTTGAACAAGTCGTGAAATTCTTTGCAGTAGCTGATCTAGAACCCTTTCTACCACATTCTTGAACTTAGACTTGGAACCCTAAATGGCATCTCTGATTTCCAGCCATTCAGTGTATCCATAGAACTTTAAGACCTTGGCTTCTTCTTTTTGAACACTCGAATGTCTCACATTCGTACATATACCGTGAGACCACTCCTTTTAGAACTACGTCCCTCGATAGTGGCACGAGTGATTTTTGAGTCAGACACCCGATATTTAAACCTTCCAGTGCACCAGCGCAATTCATTTTCTCTATGGCTAGTGTTCTCGTTTGTCAGCGCCTGTAGAATTCTTTCTTGAGCGTTTATTGGATTCACGAGCAAATCATCTTGATCTAGTTCCTTTTTTGCCAGAGCTTCAGCGGCCTTTTTACTTTTGTCATTTTGCTTCTTGATCGCTTCTTCTCTCTGAGCATCCTCCCTGAGTATCTTTCTAGCCATTTCGAGATCACTCTTTGTTTGTCTTATTTTATCATCCCTGATTCTTTGAGCTTCCAGGGCTTGTTCTCTCTCTTCCTTAGACAAGAAGTCGAACTCATCCACAACACTGATGGGAGTGGGTTCTTCTGGTTCAACATGATGAGGAATCTTTATTTTGTTTGCCTCGAGCTCCCGTAGGATTTTTTATTCGTCTTTCTTCTTCTTCAGGCTCGCTTATTGATGGTTTATGTACACGCCTTCTTGGAATCAGGCCTTCTTCATCGTCAGAGTCAGTTTCGGACGTATACAAGAATTGCTCCTTTGATGAAGGTTCCCTCATAAATGTAGAGTCCTTTGGGGGACTGGACTCACATAGAATGGGGGATGGAGAGAGAGGTTTATCGGATCTAAAATCTGGAGGAGGAAAAGATGGATAGGTTGGGGGTTTAGAGATTGGAGTATAAGGGATGAGTGGAAGACTTACCTCAACAGTGGTCTCCCCCTCAGAGTTTGCCGATGTGGTATCCAGATTTACCATTTCTTTGTTCTTCCCTGAGGGATCAGACTGTCCTTCAGAAGGAGGTGGCCTGTCCCCCAAAGGTTCTCTAAAGTGATTCCAGGCATAAAATTGCCTGGACGGATCTGCTGAAAGAAGAGGTTAGCACCTGGAGGAAGGTCATCATCATCATCATCATCATCGTCATTTCCTCCATGATGAGGGATTTCATCATCGTATTCATCATCATCTTTTCTTCTTTCTCTTCTTCCTCTTCTTCTTCTTCTTCTTCAGCTTGAGGATCTTCAGCTGGGAGATCTTGCTGAATGTAGGGAGAAATAGGAGTTCCATGACATAAGTCATTTCCCTTTCCTATTAGCTCATCGGCGAGCTCTATGGCACATCTCTCCCTCTCAATGTTGTCTGGAGGTAGGACAGGAACCATCAAGGTACGCACATTTGAGCTGATGCCTTTAAGGCTTTCAGTGTGCGCCGATTGGTTTTGGCTAATGGTAGCTAGAGATCCACGATCAGCAGCAGTCAAGGAAGGGCCCTGATCAGCAATGCTCTTCAAGAGCTTCAACATGTCTCCTTGAGTCTGTTGAATAGACTCAAGAGCCTTACCCTAATCTTCCACCGTTTTTTCCAGCTTGTCAAGCCTTTACCCGTGGGTGGAAGAGTCATTCTTCATTGCCTTAACATCAGAGCTGATGTTATTTGCGGTGGTCCTTATCCCTGGAGTCCCAGCGGCCGTGTGAAAGATGTACTCAGAGGACATCTGAAGATTGTCCACTTTGGCGTTGATAAGAGCACATTCTTTCACCAGAAAATCAATCGCTGGGAAAGAGGTGCACGAACGCGTACATCAGAGGGCAGACCTTGATGAAAGTAGATCCATCATTGAAGTAGGCCTTGTCAGCGGGTATGTCTACTAGTGCGAGATAGTTGCATGCCTTGAAGGTGGCTTGTCCCATGCTGAAGTTGCTTGCAGGGGCTTTCTCGATGATGACAGGGTCTTGCTCAGCGGTCTGAGAGATCTTGCTTGATGATGCCATGTCTGTTTCAAAGATGGGAACACCAAAGAGGAAAATCATGGTTTAATACAAGAGTAGTAAACCAGAGTAGAGTTTTTGGTACAAAGATTACCAAAATGTGTAGAAGAAAGACAAGTATTTTGATGAACAAAGAACAAAGTACTTGTGTTTTAACACAAAGAAATTGGTTTTTGATAAATACCAAAAAAATGGCCTTCTGTTCTAAGATGAACTCAGAACAGGTTTTTGATAAAAAGAGAGTTTTATGTTTTATCACATTTATTTTTAGGTTTAAAAATAAGTAAAGATTTTAAGAAGTTAAAAGGAGAAAAAGATAAGAATCGACATTGTTATTTTTACACAAAGGAAAGGGTTAGATCAAACCTTAAAAGTGTAAAACTGTAAGAAAAACGCAAAAGTGCGTGTTCTTGGTGTTCTTGGTGATTGCTTGAAGATCGAGAGAATGTTCTTGCCGTTTAGAAGAATATGAGCGCATAAAAGATAGAATTAAACGGATTTTTGCTAAAATAGCATGAGGAGAGAGAAAATGGATAGCTAAACGACGGTTTTAGCTTTTAGAAAAAGAAATGATGACCTAGCGCACGTCCCTAGAAAGGAGTGAAAAGGAAACGTCGCGGTCCGTCGTGTGTGAGATAAAGGTCTGACGTGTCCTTTTCTTATTTGAAAAAATATTTGATTATCATTTAATAATTAAATGTTAATCATTATCCTTAAATCTTCATCAATGGACAATAAAGGATTGTCAGTGTTGGGTTTTTGTTTGAAGACATACTCCTTGAAAATAAATATTCAGAGAGTGTAAAGAGATAAGAAATCATACCTGAGAGATATCAAGTATCACTGAATCAGAGTTCAGAGAATGGAAAGTTTATTCAGCATTTAACATACGAAGCTCGCTGATGAGTAGATTAAATCTAGTCTCATCAAGAGGCTTTGTGAAAAGACCAGCAAGCTGATATTCAGTTGGCACGAAATGGAGTTCTACTTCACCATTCATCACATGATCCTTGATAAAGTGATATCGAATCTCAATGTGCTTGGTTTTAGAGTGAAGAACATGATTGTTTTCAATTGCAATAGCACTAGTACTATCACAATATATTGGGATTTTAGAAAGACTGAGATCATAATCCCTGAGTTGATTTCTCATCCAAAGGATTTGAGCACAACAGCTACCAGCGGCAATGTATTCAGCTTCAGCGGTGGAGGTGGATACAGAGTTTTGCTTTTTACTAGTCCAACTAATTAATTTATCACCCAATAGCTGACACCCACCAGTGGTGCTCTTTCTGTCAATCTTGCAACCTGCAAAATCACTACCAGGGTATCCAATTAGATCGAACCCTGAGCCTTTGGGATACCAAAGACCCAGATTAGGAGTTCCTTTCAGGTATCTAAAGATCCGCTTTACAGCGATGAGGTGAGATTCCTTGGGTTCGGCTTGATATCTGGCACAGAGACAGGTTGAGTACATGATATCGGGTCGGATCGCTGTAAGATATAGCAGAGATCCGACTATCCCATGATAGGCAGTGACATTGACAGGATTTCCATTAGAGTCGTTATTCAACGTCAGAGGAGGTGCCATGGGGGTCTTCATCGCTGAGCATTGATTCATGTCGAATTTATTCAGCATGTCTTTAACATATTTATTTTGGCATATAAAAATACCTTTGTCAGATTGCTTAATCTGCAAACCTAGAAAATATTTTAGTTCTCCCATCATACTCATTTTATATTCTTTCTTCATTCGGTTAGCAAAACGAGTACATAGTTTGAGTCTTGTGGAACCAAATATAATATCATCGGCATAAATTTGGGCTAGAATAGTATGACCTTTATGTTTTCTTAAAAACAGGGTTTGATCAATTTTTCCACGAATAAATTTTTCTTTAAGAAGAAATTTAGAAAGGGTATCAAACCAAGCTCAGGGAGCTTGTTTTAACCCATAGAGAGCTTTTTTAAGTTTGAAAACATTACCAGGGTGACTAGGATCAGCGAACCCGGGAGGTTGTTCAACAAAAACTTCCTCACTGTGTTTTCCATTTAGAAAAGCACTTTTAACATCCATTTGAAAAACTTTAAAGTCTTTATGGGCAGCATAAGCTAAGAAGAGTCTTATGGCTTCTAGTCTAGCTACAGGAGCAAAGGTTTCATCATAGTCAATTCCTTCTTCCTGTCTGTAACCTTGAGCAACAAGTCTAGCTTTATTGCGAATTACAGTGCCATTTTCATCTAGCTTATTTCTAAAGACCCGTTTGGTTCCTATCACTGTCTTATCAGATGGACGAGGGACAAGGTTCCAAACATTGTTCCTTTGAAATTCAGACAATTCTACTTGCATGGCAGAGACCCAGCTAGGATCAGAGATAGCTTGATCTATCTTTTTAGGTTCAGAGAGAGAAATGAAATTAACGTAAAGACAGATATTACCTGAACCTCTACGAGTCTTGATACCTGCATTAGGATCGACTTGCAGTCCATCACTGAGCATGAGGTTGAGAAGACTGGTCAACAATAGATTCAGTGACTTCTTCTCCTTCAGGAATACTATTTGTTGGTTCAGCAACAGGGACTTCATCGTTTAAGATCAAATCTGGAGGAGAAGATGAAGCTTGGTTATTCACTGAAGAGTTTCCTTGAGAGGTATCAGATGGATGGATCTGATTGAGAGGAGTTACGTTGATTCCTGAAGATGAATCATTGCTTGGAATGGGAAAATCAGGGAGTCTGTCATCATTTATTTCAGCATAGGTTGACTGCTGAAATAATTTTCAGGTTCTCCATAATGAGATTTCATCCATTCATTTAGCTCCTCATCTTCTTCAGGGATAGGAGCAGAGTTTGTTGGACGAGATTCATCGAAGTTGACATGCATAGATTCTTCAACATGCTGTCTTCTCTTGTTGAAGATTCTGAAGGACTTAGACACTGAAGAATATCCAAGAAATATCCTATCGTCAGCTTTAGGATCAAACTTACCCAAGTGATCTCTGTCATTCAGAATGTAACATTTACAACCAAAGATGTGTAAATATTTCAGAGAGGGTCTTCTTCCATGAAATAGTTCATAGGAAGTCTTCTTGAATCGCTTAACTATCAGAGACTGATTCTGAGTAAAGCAAGTTGTGCTTACTGCTTCGGCCCAGGAAGATGCGATTCGCTGAGCATTGAGCGAGCTGCTTCAATGATCGTTCGATTTCTTCTTTCAGCAACACCATTTTGCTAAGGGGTTCTCACTGATGAGAAGTTGTGAGAGATTCCTTTTTCTTCAAAGAAGTTAATCAGGGTGCTATTTTTGAATTCAGTACATTGATCTGGAACGAACAATGAGGTTGTTCAGGACTTCCAATTTTTTGATAAAAGCAATAAATACATCAGGTGTATCACTTTTGGATCGAAGAAAAAATACCCAAGTATATCTGGAATATTCATCAACTATCACAAGAGTGTACTTCTTTCCAGAGAGAGATTGGACATTAACAGGTCCAAATAGGTCCATATGAAGGAGTTGAAGAGGAGAAGTCACTGATGAAACTTGTTTAGATCTAAATGAGGCTTTTGTATGTTTTCCTTTTTCACACGCTGAACAAAGAGATTCCTTTGCAAAGGTGTGTTTTGGGAGATCCCTGACAAGATCTTTTTGAGATTATTCATTAATCGTCTTAAAGTTTAGATGAGAGAGCCGTTTATGCCATAACCAGTTTACGTTAGATGAAGCTCTGGATATGAAGCACATGTTCTCAGAGTGAGAGCTATTCATATTAATGACATACACGTTTTCAACTCTTTTGCCTGTTAAGGCAAGTTTGTCATTACTATTAGTGACAGCACATCTATTTTTCAAAAATAGAACTTTGAAGTCTTTGTCACATAGCTGACTAACGCTTAAAAGATTGTGCTTTAGTCCTTCAACATAAGCAACTCGACTGAAGGAGGTTGCTCCGTTGGATAGAATTCCATAGCCTTTAGTGTATCCTTTGCCATTTCCACTAAAGGTCACTGAGGGACCAGTTTCTTCTTTGTAGTCAGAGAGCAGAGATTTTCTGCCTGTGATGTGCCTTGAGCATCCGCTATCTAGATACCAGATACCTTTAGCACTCTGCATACAACAAAAGGATTAATGTTTCATAGGTACCCATATTACTATGGGTCCTGCTGAGTTATTGGAAGGAATGGCGGAAGGACTACTCGCTGAAGAGCTTGCCTCAGCGAATATCTTCACCTTGGGAGTTTTACCAACCTTGGTGGATTTCACCCTTGCTGGTTTATCAGCTTGAGCTACTTTCTTTCCGTGAGCCAATTTTTCAGCTTTTGTAGCATTTGGACATTTGCTTGCAATGTGGGTATTTTCACCACAGTGATAGCATTTCCTATACTTATGAGAAGGCTTGGAAGAATTAAGAGAAAGAGACGAGACATTCTTAGGAACAGGACCGAGAATTCCTTTGTCAGTTGTCCTTGGAGGTATAACAACCTTTTCAAGGACAGGAGAGAGGTCAATCTTAATTCTAGGAGTCGATCTCTGAATGGATCCAGGGATCTTCTTCCTAGATTTAGGATGACTTGCTGAGGGAATAGAGGAGTCCTTTGTCTGTTTCTGAATGTTTTTATTCTTAGAAATAGACAACTTCTCAGTAGACTGAGGTTTTAGTGAATAGGGATTAGGGATAGAGGAGACGAACATTCCGAATTTTAGCATGGAACGATCGTTCTCTGATTCTTCTTTACTTGGGTTATAACCTAACCCGCTTTTAACCTTCAGAGGGATCTGAGCATTGATGATTTCATTGACTTTGTCAGAAGCTTTACACCATCCTTCGATGGTAGCTTTTTCAGCCTTGAGATCAGCGATGGCTTTTTCTTTCTCAGTGATAGTTTGTTGCTTTTCGATGCTTATAGTTTGATTTACAAAGATTTGATCTTTATAGTCGTCTTCAATTTTTGTCAGTCCTTTTATTTTAAGGTGACAATTTTTTAATTTCTTAGAGAGGTCCATATTTATTTGTTCAGCTTTTATGTTTCCATTTAAAGCATTATAAAAATCAATAGTCATAGCATCAAGAGCTGAAAAACTATTACTTTTAGTTAAGGAAGAGGTAGAAGGAGTATGTACCTGTGTCGAAGGAGACTCAGAGAAGGATGTCTCAGAGACTTCTTCAGCTTCCTTGATTCTTGCCATTTGACAGAGGAAGGCAAGATCTTTTTCATCTGAGCCTGACTCATCAGATGACTTGGCCCAGTCATCTTCATCATCCCAATCAACTTCTTCAGCAATCAGACCTTTGCCTTTTTGCTGGCTTTTCTTCAGATCTCTGTATTTGTTTTTGAGTTTAAAGTATTTTTCTTTCTTATCAAAGTTTTGGGAAGAGGTGGGAGCTGCTACTTTCTTTGATCTGCATTCGCTGGCGAAGTAACCTTTTCGCTGACAGTTATAGCATATTGAAGATGCTTTATCAGAGGGTACAGTCTTTGCCTTCTCAGAGTCAGCGATAGCAGGAGGTTTTCGAAAATTACTCTTTCTAGAAAATCTTTTAAAGTTGTTGGTTAAGAGAGCTAGAGAATTATCAAACTCAGAGATGTCAGCATCAGTGAGTTCTTCTGAATCAGTTTGATTTAATTCAGCGATTGAAGTGATAAAAGAAGAGACTTGTTTTGAAGGTTCTACCTCTAAACTTATTAATGCCAAAGAAGTACTTTTGGAACCTTTAAGTTCATTAATGAGGTTTTTCCTTAAAACTTGAGATTGTTCTTCATTAAGAAGCATACCATATAACGCGCTCAGAGAGAGGGTTTCAAGATTCTTTGACAATATTAAGCATGTAGTATACACTCCCCATTGCTTAGGAACTGCCTCCATGAATTTTGTCAGTATTTCAGCATTTGAATATTCTCTGTTGACAGTTTTCATGTCAATCAACATACAATTAAATCTTTGGTGAATTTGAGAAAGAGATTCACTTTTAGAGTGCATAAAGCTTTCGTATTGTCTTACTAAGTTTATACATCTAGTGACTTGACCTTCATCAGTTCCTTCGTATTGAATACATAGATATCCCACATGGCTTTAGAAGTTCTCATCTTCATCATGGAATGATAGACTTCATCCGGTAAAGGCATAGCTATTATAGATCTAGCCTTAGCATCTATATCTACTTCCTTTTTGTCATCATCACTCCATCGATCTAGAGTTTTGATAATCCTTCTTTCAGGGATTGCCGCAGTGTTACCAGTGGCAGGAACAGCGGGTAAGAGGGTCGTAGGAACAAATGGTCCATTCTCCATATAGTAGGGGATCTTAGGATCTAACCTTTCTAGGAATAGAGTCATTCTTTCCTTCCATAATGGGAAATTATCACGGCTAAACCTAGGTGGTTTGGCTAAAGATCCATTCTTTCCTTCCATAATGAGGAATTATCACGCTAAACCTAGGTGGTTTGGCTAAAGATCCATTGTCAATATAGTTTGTATTTGTGTTTGTCATTTTAAAATATCTTTTGAAAATAGGTATTTTAAAGATTTAAGCAAGAAACACTGCTCTGATACCACTTGTTGGTCCCAAAGGAGTCTACAAGAGTTCAAGGATATAGAAACAGTTTGTAGAAGGGGGGGTTGAATACAAACAGATAGATTTTTAGTTTTTAAATGAGTTTATATTAAATAAACAAATTTACAGTTACAAGTGGAATTAGAACAAGTTTATCAACCTATTCTATTGTAAATAAGAAATACACAGATTTGATGCACAGGAATATAAGGAAGAAAATAAGCAGAGGTTATAGAAAAGAAATAGTATGCATGAGGATGAAGAAGATATCTTCATCCTATTTATACCCGTTTGCATTTAATGCAAGACAAAAGGTATATGCCACGTGTCAAGCTTTCATACGAAGCTTGTCCTTTGTCCAAAAATCAACCTTGTACTTGGTCGCGTGTGAACAGTACCATATCAGATACGATGGAGACATAAGAGACAATTCGTACGTCCTTTTCTGACATAGTATAAGGTTTGACTTTTGTGCATCGAGGATAAGATCAACTTTAATCTTGTTTGAGAAGCTTCACTTGATCGTTGAACTTGAAACTTTAAGGATGAACTTTCGAAGTATCGCTGAGGGTTCACAAGACTTCACAATAATTTAGATAATCCTTGCTATCACTGAACCGCTTTAGATCAATAGCTGATTATCTCTTTCTTCAGCTTCGTCCTCGACTTTTGCTGAATGTACTTCTGGTGTGATAGTTGATCTTCAGGTCTTTAGGGATAGACTTGAAGTTCCTGAGCTTCAGCGATCGCTGATAGCAATCAGCGGATGCAATCGCTGAATTTGAACTTAAGTCTACACCGGAATTTTCACTAAGTATTCAGACGAATCATATTCAAATCACTGAGAGGAGTTATGATCAACAGCTCTACTCTACATCTGTTCATTTGGTTTGGTTTTATGAAATAGATTTACACATTTGCAGACATATCCAACTAATTTGATTGTTTCTTGAATAAAAGTTACACATTTGCAGTTATTCGGGTTAGTTTGCTGCTTTTTAGCATAGAAGGTAATGGTCATAAGCAAATATTCATTTTCTCTTATATTCTTATATTTAACTTGCCCGTGAACCTATTGGGCCAAATCTATAGTTATCTCAAATGTTTACCGTCAAACTCATAATTTTTATACGTAGAAAAAACATGTGATGGTAGCCATCGATTTCTGTACCTACTATGGTATTATCATGCTACATTGTTACCCTACAAATTTATCATGGCAATGAAATAAAACTCAAGTTGTAAATGTAAGTGATTGTCTTATTTATTTGCAGTCACAGAAATAATCAGATCAGAGGTTCTTCTTCTACCAATTCCTCCAAAACCCAGGTATGGTATTAATCCCTTAACTTGAATATTTGAAGAACATAAAAGTCTCGAAGTTTATTGTTTTAAGTGCAATAATAGAGATAGAGAGAGACAATGTAAAGATGCAGAAAAGATGAGACAAACCCACAAGCTATACAACAGAAACCATTAAATTATGCTTTGTTATGTAGGTAGCTTAAAAACATATATAATTTAAACTTCATAGTTGCATAACACAATTAGCTACCTGCAAGACATGGTATTGGTAGGCCCAACTTCAAGACATGGTATTGGTAATCTTACTGTAGTTTTCGACCTCTTTCTGAGGGTAATAGTATGGTAAAAACTTGCATTTTTTACCTGCTTTTGGACTTCTAAATCCAAATTTGGATTTAGTATATGGTAAAGATGCCTAAACTTCATTATGAAAACAAGTTTGGCCATTTGTTTCCTTTTTATTTGGTAAACATCATGGTCCATTGAAGTATAAGATGGTGGAGCCAAATATGTTTTGTTGATGCCCATGTGTTATGTTCCATTTAGTGATATTACAGCTTTAATAAACTATTTGCATAATATTGACGTGGCTATTATGTATGCATGATGTTCTTCACAATTGTTCATCCATGAAAGAATTACCCGGGGCTTAATGCTAATGAATCCTCTTTGTTGCGTGTTTTCTCTAAGTACTTGGCTTCTTCTTGTGCTTTTATTTAGTACTTTCTATATAAGTCAAAGAAAATGATTGTTGCTTTGGTGCAAGGATGGCACTTTCTTAGCATTTAACACGGAAAACCGCAAACCCATGAAGGGAGGTCAAAACCATTTGCTCCCTGATTCCCATTTTTTAACTCTAAAAATTAGTTGTCAAAAAACCCATATTTTTAAACCATTTAATCAGAACCTGAATTGAAAAACCACACCACATGCAAAGAACTTGTACTCTGTGCCAAGATAATTATACAACTTTGAACTGGTTGACTCGATTTATCACAATTATGGGACAAAAAGAATCATGGGTTCAAATGGATTTGCTGGCGTTGTCACTCAACCACCTACCAAAATCACCAATCAAACCATACAAAAATTCAAGATTTTGTGCCCTACAACACCAAATCTTGGCCTATATAAACCCCAAGAAACCTAATTCAAGATCAGACCCATATCTAAAATCCCCTTCTTTAGATTCAAAAAGTTGACTCTTTTATTTTTCAAGATTTATAAATATGGAAAACAAGCTTAGAACAAGTTTAACAAGTCGAAGACATATACCATACTCTTCGTATTAATATTTGTCATACTTGTTAATTACCGTTAACAAATTTTATGTCATTTTTGTATTTATTTTATAGATAAATTTTGATGTTGATTTGTCTTCGGAGATTGTGGTTGTTGGAACCCAGATCCCTTTTCTAACAATTAATCAATAGATCGAATGTGTAAATGTAAGCGGAGACAATTTAGATCTATGAGTTAAAGCAGTTAATAGTAAAAATAGTAAGAAAGATATTGAAGAACAAGCAATAATTCGTACTAATAACCTGGAAGATGATTACAATACGATGAATGAAATACTTAATCTGTTCTTCATAGTGTATCTTAGTTCGACAACTATTACAATCACAAAAGGATCTATTTATACAAGTACAATGAATAGAAGTCAGCATTCCAGCCTATTACAGACTGACACGTAAGCAAAGATTATAACAAATTCAGTTATACAATTCGAAACACGGAACATGTGCAGTCCACGTCATCAAGAACGCGTGTGATACTTTTGTTGTAGTCCAACTGTTCTTCCATACTCTGGACGTCTCTGTGGAGAGTGAGATCAGAAGATGAACTCCTGCACTTGTACAATTCTGGTTCATACTTTTCAAAATTTGAGGTCTAACAGTGGTGGATGTGATCAACTTCCAAATGGGCCAATCCTTTAAAAATCATCGAGCAAAGCTATAGGAGAATTTCTTAAAATGCAATGGCAAGGAGGACGTAGAAAGAGCCAAGGGATTGAAGCCAACCGACTTGAACATTGACAATGATTCTTGGCATTTATTGGGTGACTACTGGAGTTCAGAGTAATCCACGTAAGTACACACTTCTTTTAGTCTTACCAACTGAATATACACAAATTCCACAATCTGTGAACACCTAATATATCGATTAGAATATATAATATAAGCCTGTTAAGACTCATTAAAACATGGTATAGAAAGGCAACAATTTTATCTTAACAGGGGCTCTAATGGGATTATTTTATTTTGTAAACTTGGTAGTTAGTATGTATGCAGCTTATTCAGTCAACTTATTGACTGTTTGGCAGTGGCTTAATGATAGAAAGTGACTTTTTTAGTAGGCTTCTAGGGGAGAGCTTAATGTACACAAACAACCTTATCCATATTGGACTTAATGGAAAACCAATCAAACAGCCCCTTAGATTACCTGACGTGGATTTTGCTAAATGGCATATACTTATTCAGTCAGCTTATTGACTATTTGGTAGTGGCTTAATGATAGAAAATGACTTGTTTAGTAGGCTTCTAGGGGAGAGCTTAATGTACACAGACCACCTTATCCATATTGGACTTAATGGAAACCTAATCAAATAGCCCCTTGGCATAAACTTTCATAGTTTTCAAAAATTGAGGTCTAACAATCTCCCCCTAAGTATGAAGTCCAGAATGTTGAATGATGATTTCGTTTGGCTTTAGTTCCGTTGGTGTCAGAAGGGGGCAACTTGTGATATAATCTTGGATATCTGATCTGTGATTTCTCTGATCTTCAAAACACTGTCAAGTCTCTTCACCATTTTCTCTATTGCTTCTTGGTTGTGATCAACTTCAACAGAGACAAAACATTTGACAATATATACTACCTCTGATGCATATTTGTAAGCATCTTTTATTCTGAAAAAGCTTCTTCTGTTTGGCCTCTTGAACACAACCCCTTCTTCTGGCTGAGTTAGCACGTTTCCCATTCTCATAGTATTGAGGCCTTCCAAGTCTTCATTTGGAGCAGAGATACATAAGTTGTCAACCTTGTAGTTCAGCCTAGTCTGAAAATCTACCTGTCTTCTATATCTAATAAAATATTTCATGCACTCAATAATCTTGAAGTAAGCAATCTTATCTTGATCATCTCTTTTCTTGTTCATTTGAGTCTTCATGAATTTTTCCAGAATCAGAAGATAAGATGGGATTATGGACAATAGATCATTGTCACAGAAATAATAGGTTTGTTTGTCTTCTCTGACTACCTCATAAATTGTGTACCAGATCTCTAATTGCTTAAATTGAGTGTGCTTGATAGTAGAGATCTTTCTGATTGGTACAGTTGAATAGGCATCCTTTCTTGCTTGCCTATGACTCATGAATCTATCTTTGACAGCATCACTTATTTGATAATCGTTTGCAAAATTAGGCAGCATCAAGAAAATCTTCTGGTCGACAGGAGCATCCATGTGCCTGTTTTTTACTTCTAGAGTTGGTAGATCAAGTCTTCCCAGCTTCTGTTGTGTTTTTTCATATGCAGCTCTGCATTTTAATGACTCCTCTCGTTTGGTTTTCTCAAAATTTTCTCGTTCTCTTTCAGCTTCTGCCTTGGCTTTATCAGCTTCAGCTTTAGCTCTTTCAGCTTCTGCTCTGTCTAATTCTGCTTGAGCCTTGGCTCTTTCAGCTTCTGCCTTGGCTTTATTGGCTTCAGCTTTAGCTTTGTCAGCTTCAGCTTTGGTTCTAACTTCAGCCTCAATTATGGCTCTATCTGCTTCAGTTTTGACTCTCTTAGCATCGATATTTAATTGTTGAGGAGTAGGGGTGGAAGGATTTGCATTTGAAGGTTGAGATTTCCTCTTTGTTTTGCCAATGATTTCAAGTAGAACTTTGGCTACCTCTGGATCTTTTGGAAGAGGACCAGTATGTGTGGCAAGTGGTGTTGGAGTTAAGGGAGTTTGTTTAGTGGGAGGTGGAGCAGAGGGTGAAGCGGCAGAAGTGTTACCTCTGTCTTGATCCATCTTCTGAGTAGTGTCGATTTTAGCCTTCTTAAGAGTTTCCAGATTCTCCCCCTTCTGAGAATTAGAATCCTGATCCTCAGACTTCTTGCGCTTGTGCTCTGCTTTCTTACAAGCCCTTGCTTCTTTAGTTGTCTTCTTATCATCGAACGCAGCAGAGATAGAGCTTACCATGGTGGATAACTTCGAGACAGAGGTTTCAAGGGAAGTGATCTTCTGATCCATGTTTGAAGTGCTAGTTATTAGTTTTGGAGACATATCTCGAAGTTAAAGCATTAATCATGTCAATCATGGCTTTCTGGAAAGTAGCCACGTCAGACTTCTTCACAAGAGATGAGGAGGAGGCAGAGGCATCTTTAGTAGGAATAATGGCGTTAATGATCTTCTGAATATCGGCAATAAAAGAGCCGTATTCAGCAACAGAGATGGTGACTTCTGGAGATGGAAGCTCCTCAGGAAGATTAAAGATTGCTTCTGAATTGGCCCGAATACCAGCGTCCAGTGCATGAAAGTGGTCAGAAGCAGAATTCTTCTAAGAATTGGCATTATCGGTGATGAGTTTCTTGATGGCCTCCAGTGCTTGATTCTGTCAATCATGGCTTTCTAGAAAATAGCCATGTCAGTAGGAATAACGGCCTTAATAATCTTCTGAATATCAGCGACAAAAGAGCCGTATTCAGCAACAGAGATGGTGACTTCTGGAGATGGAAGCTTTTTAGGAAGATGGAAAATTGCCTCTGAATTGGCCTTAATGCCAGTGTCCAGAGTATGAAAGTGGGCAGAAGCAGAATTCCTTTGAGAATCTACATTATCAATGATGAGCTTCTTGATGGCCTCTAGAGTTTGAGCCTGAGCTAACTGTGCTGTATGAATACTGTTGAGTATGGTCTGCTGAGAGTCCATAGATCTTTGAATTTTATCACCAAATGCCATACATGCTGCATTGGTGACGAAATCAGAAGGTGTAACCGGTGCATCTCCAACACATGGAGCCCCTTGTCTCTCGCTTTCAGAGAGGTCCTCATTCACACCTGTATTGACGTTGAGTGTGGAGGGACTTCCAACCTGTCTTCGAGGGTTGTCATTTATAGGGACCTCTTCGGTTGTTCTGATTGGTTCAGCTTTTTCCCTATCATTAGAGGATGGGGAGCTGAACACAATGTGCTTACCTTTATAAAGGGAAAAGACCCCGGTAACTGGTGCATCCTGTGGCTGTAACCCCTCTGATAGGACTTCATCAGCATCTATACTATCAAAGGGTATGGACGTACCCTCTGCTTGCCCTAGGACCTCGTTGGTCATGGAGACGTCAACGAGTGGTGATGGTAGTGGCGAGTTCTGGGGTAATGGAATTCTTATAGTGTCATCATCATCCTTTTGAGAGGACGATGGAGAAGAGGTGGAATCCCCAGTAGTGCTGGATCCAGAGGAAAGAAGAACATCCTCTGAACGGTTGGCTTCTGGGTGGATTGGACTGGGTAGTCCTTGGTCAATGAGTGTAGATGTGTTGGCATCTACCTCAGCAAATGTGGGAACCCTTTGGGAAGAAGGTGAGAGTCGCTCAAATGTGTCTCTATGGACATCTTCAGTACCCTCTTGTAGTAAGAGGTCAGGATGGGTAGAAGCACTTGGATGTTCACTCACATTCTTTTCAGTCTCATGCTCACTTGACCCCTCACTGCTTAACCTAGGCTCTAAGTGCTTTAGGGTAGGTATTCTTGGTTCTGAGGATACCAGAGAGCTTCTATAGGATATGATATTAGGAGAGTTTGTAGGAATGAGATTAAGGATGTACCTGGAGAGCGCCCTTTGTGGTGGATACCCATTGTTGTCGATGGTCGGCTTATAGGATCTCATAGATGCAATTTTGCAAAATGGTTGAAGCAGAGGAGCCTTCAGAGCCCCTATTGCTGGAAAAGTGAATAGTGATAAAAATCGTGGAAACATTAGGGCTGGGAGAGTTCTTCCTTGGCTCTGGTGAGTAACCTTTGTATGCACAGCCGTTTTCATTTCCTGGAAAATCAAACTCGCATAATCCAGCGGTCAATTGAAGTACATACCATACATAATGGTAAGAATGCTTTTGCTTGCCTGGTCTAAGGAGCCGATTTTGCAAGTTAGGCTCTTGTTCAGAATGGAAACCAACACATTCCACATTGGGGGTAATTGCTTCCTTTTGAACTCAGATAACTTCGTGATAGGTCCATTATACCCTAAGAAGGTGATGAAGGCAAGGAGGGCTTCAGGAGTAGGATTTTGTTCAAGGGCAGGGTTGGGGATTTTCTGTTCACCATCATCGATAATGGGTTGAGGCAAATGAAAATACCTTGCGATTTTATTCTTGGTAATGGGTATTTCCACTGCAGTGTCAGATTCGGTGGGGGTGGCTGAAATTTCCAATTAGAGTTTCTTCATCTTGTATGAACATGGATTGCCAAACTTCTTGGACATAAATTTCAGGGACATTGGGATTGGTTAAAGTTAGGGTTCGGTTTAGAGAGTGGTGTTGAGGGAATTCTATCATGACCCTATAATCAGCCAGATATGTGTTTGGATCGAGAAGTACCTGAACATTGTTGGCCTTCAATGGCAGTTTGACGACAGGAGCACTGTCAGCCGTGGAGTCGATTAACCTTCCATCTTCATTTTGAACATTCAGATTAGCAGATTGGGTCGCCATTGATGAACTTTGAGTGATTGGAATGAGCAGAGAGTAGGTTTGCAGTTGCGTGTAATAGCGTGAGGAAGAAGATGATGCACTGTAGTTGAGGTTTATATATGAGAGAAAAAGAGTACTCGAGTGTAACTTGGACTGGAAAGGGTTTTAATTTGGGGATGGGAAAAAACGGTCCGTTTATGCTGAGGTAAGCACAGGCATGCAATGACTGGATCATTGACACATGGACAGTTTGATTGCGTGTGTGATGATCATGCAGATGAGTCACCGAAAGGTTTTAATTAGCTTTTAAACCGTTGATTAATCCCATAAAGAAAATTAGAAAGTAATTAATAAGATAAAATTATTAATTAAACAACAGGTAAGTTGTTGAATAAAATAATTTTTTGAAATTAATAAAGCTTTTTAATTTAAATTTAAAATCAGACATTTGGTTTAGTAAATCAGTTTTTGTGAACCAAATGAAAGTTTAATATTTAAAGACAAGTGTTTCTTAAGAAATTTTAATAAAAGAAGAAAATTTTAATTAACCTTGAAGGCAAGAGTTAATTAAAATGAACTTAATAATAAGAAAATTTCAGAGGAAAAACAAAGTTAGAAAATATCTGGTTAGAGAAAAACAATTTGAGACCAAAAATGTCAAAACAACATCTTTCCAAGAAAAATTTAGTAGAATCTGAAAATTCTTAGTAACCTTGACGGCAAGAGTTATTCAGAAAAGACAGATTAAAAAAAATTAAGTGAAGAGAAGTTCAGAAGACAGCTAACTTCTGTTAGACTTGATTTGATCCCCCTCGAATGGATCGATATGCTCCCCCTCAAAAGTTGCATCTTGCTCCCCCTTGCTATTTCAAGTAATGCTCCCTTGCTGTCATCACTTGGTTCAAATATGTAAGATATAATCTTTAGAAGGACAGAGGTGTCTAGAGGCTTCTGAGAGCCTCTAGATGTAACCATCAGAAGCGACCAGAAGCTTCTGGGCAGTTCTGATTTATACAGGAGGAAAAATAAGAATAAAACAAATCAAAAATTTGGGAACATAAATAAGTAATTATGTTTTAATCCTATGAAGATCATAGTTTTAAAAGGAATTACATATTTAACATGCCCAACTTGCTGATTAAGAAATTAAAGCGCTTCTTGTCCAGAACTTTTGTGAAAATATCAGCAAGTTGAAAGTCTGTAGAGACAAAATACATTTCTATAGTGCCCTTCTCTACATGATCTTTGATAAAATGATACCTGACATCGATGTGTTTGGTTTTGGAGTGCTGAACAGGATTTTCAGTGATGGCAATGACACTCTCTGAATCACAAAGGATGGGGATTTTATCATAGACTAAACCATAGTCTCTGAGCTGAGTCTTCATCCAAATGACTTGGGAACAGCAACTGGCAGTAGCAACATATTCAGCTTCAGTTGTAGAGGTCGAAACACAGTTCTGTTTCTTGGATGTCCAGCTTATAAGCCTGTTACCCGGAAGTTGACAGCTATCAGAGTCTGTATATGCCATTAGATCAAATCCAGAATTTTTAGGATACCAGAGACCCAGTGAAGGGGTTCCTTTAAGGTATCTAAAAATTCGTTTAACAACAGCTAAATGAGATTATTTTGGGTTGGCTTGATAACGTGCACAGAGGCAAGTGGCCAACATAATATCTGGCCTACTAGCGGTCAGATACAGAAGAGATCCTATCATACCTCTATAGCCCGTAACATCCACTGATTTCCCAGACGGATCAGGGCCAAGGTTCGTGCTAGTAAAGATAAGAGTTTTCATAGGAGAGGAATTTTGAAGATGAAATTTCTTAAGCATGTCAGAAACATAGTTAGCTTGATTTATAAAAATGTCGGAGGCATTTTGTTTGACTTGGCGTCCTAGAAAGAAGTTAGTTCTCCCATCATACTCATTACAAATTCTTGTTCCATCAATTTAGAAAACAGATCAACTTCTGATTGATGAGTAGAACCAAAGATTATGTCATCCACATATATTTGGACAACAGTTAGCATACCTTTGCCTCTTTTGATGAACAGAGTTGTATCAATTTTACCTTTTTCATAACCTTTACGGATCAGAAACATAGATAAGTGTTCGTACCAGGCTCTTGGTGCTTGCTTCAAACCATATAAAGCTTTGTCGAGAAGATAGACATACTCTGGAAGTTTAGCATCTTAAAAGCCAGTAGGTTGTTCAACTTACACTTCTTCTTTGAGATAGCCATTCAAAAATGCACATTTAACGTCCATCTGATACACCTTAAAGTTTTTGTATGCAGAGAAAGCCAGAAATAGTCGTATCGCCTCGAGTGTTGTTGGCAAAGGTTTCATCATAGTCTATTTCTTCTTCTTGACAATACCCCTTAGCCACCAGTCGAGCTAGTCATCTGAGGAACTTGTTGGGCTTGAACTTCAGTTTCAGAAGTTTGAATAACCTCATCTGGGATTGATTCTGAATCATGAGCATCATCTAAAGTCTCCCCCTCAGATGAAGACACAGGAGAATCTATATCGGGAATTGAAGAGGCTTCTAGACAATTACTTGATGGAATGGGGAGAATAGAAGATACTGGTGAACTCTCATCAGAAATTTTAGGACCAGAAAGAGTAATTCAAGAAGCTTGAAGAACTTCAGGAATACTCAATGGTGGATTCTTTTGTATTTGCTCTGAAAATATTTCTTCGCCCATAAAATCTTGAAAAATGGCATTGATTTCAGATTCTCTGGAACCTGAAAGATAATCAGAGGTAACAGTCTTAAGTTTGAGTTCAGAAGTAGAATACTGAGAAATCAGTTGAGTTTGATCATCGAAATCGATGTTAATGCTTTCCATAACAGTCTTAGTACGTAAATTAAAGACTCTAAAAGCTCTTGAATTTAACGAATATCCTAAGAATTGAGATTCATCGGATTTCTTATCAAACTTGCCAAGTTTTTCTCTGTCATTTAAGATAAAGCATCTGCAACCAAAAATATGAAAGAATTTAACACTTGGTTTTCTTTTATTTATAAGCTCATAAGAGGTTTTGAGATGCCTCTTGACAATAATTGAACGGCTCTGAGTGAAACAAGTAGTGGCTACAGCTTCTGCCCAAAAATGGATAGGGAGACCAGAAGCTGCAAGCATCGTTCTAGCTGCTTCCACCAAGGTTCTGTTGCGTCTTTCTACTACACCATTTTGTTGAGGAGTACGCACAGCAGAGAAGTTCTGGGTAATTCCATTTTCAACAAAGTATGCTTGGCATTCTTGAACTCAGTACCGTTAATGCTTTTTAACTGCTGAATCTTTTGGTGTAGAAGAACTTGGATTCTGGTCATCATATTTTGCAAGACAATAGGTACTTCTGATTTTTGTCTTACGAATGCGAGCCATGTATACCTGGAAAATTCATCAATAAGTACCAGTATATACTTTTTACCAGATAGACTTTGAATTGCAATGGGACCACAGAGGTCGACATGTAACAATTGCAGAGGTCTAGTACAAGAATGATCACTTTTTGTTTTATGAGATGCTCGTTTTATTTTTCCCATTTCACAAGCAGGGCAGAGGTGATCCTTTTGAAAGTGTACTTCTGGAAGACCAGTTACCAAATTGTGTTTGACAAGCATCTCAAGGTTATCAAAATTTAAGTGAGACATTTTGTGATGCCATAACCACGCAACTTCACTCTTTTTAGAGATAAGCCAGAGGGTTTCTTTACCGTCCTTTGATGTGAAGTTCATCATATACAGATTACCTTTTTTGTCCGCTCTCCAGAGTTCTTCTCCTGCCTTAGAAAACAAGTAACAATGTTTTTCATCAAATACGACAAGTATTTTAGAATCACAAAGTTGACTTACACTCAGCAGGTTATTTTTCAATCCAGAAACATGACCTACTTTTGATAAGGTAATATTACTTTCTTGTAAAGTACCGTAGCCTTTTATTTGACCCTTACCATTTTCTCCAAATGTTACAGCTCCACCACATTTGTCTTTAAATTCGGAGAGTAAGTTTTTCGTACCAGTCATGTGCCTCGAGCATCCAGAGTCAAGATACCAGATGTGCACACGCTACTTCTGCAATCACAATCAGAGTATTTTAGGTACCCATCTCATAATGGGTCCTTTAACGTTAGTTTTGGACTTTTCATTCTTTTTATCTTGCACATGATTTGATTTAGTAGGATTTAAAGGCTTGCTCTTTTTATTTTCTGTATTTTTGTTTTTCTTTGGTTTAGTCCTGAAGTGCCTCGAGAAAAATTGCATTAGTTTTAAGAATAAAGAAAAACATTCAGAATTCTGAGACATGAAAGATTGCATTGAATTTTCATTAGAACAATGATAATTACAATTCTTCTTATTTATGTCTATACTAGTATCAGTAGTTCTATTGAACTTCTTAGCTAGGCTAGACTTATGCTTAGAATCATAAGTGTTTTTCTGTTGAGACTTCCTCTGATAAACCTTCTCAGGAGCTTTCTGAATTACTAAAACAGAAGCAGAAAGATTAGATTTCCATTTGCCTTTTTGAACAGCACTAAACTTTGGAGGACTTGATTATAGAGATTTTTGCTGAATATTCAATTTCTTTTTAAGACTTTCTTCTTTCTCAAGTTTAAGACAAGATTTGGCTTTAAGACACATTCCAATGAAGTCTGGATGAATAGAAACCGGTTTTCTCTATCCTGTTGGAGGAACAGAGAGTATTGGTATTCCACTTGAATGTTTTTCAACATTCAGACCAGAGGCTCTGATTTCCAGAGGTTCATTTGTGTACAAGAAGGGGGCATTTTCATTTTTAACTACCTCTGGAACCTTTCTGTAAACAGAAGGTAACTGATTTTCTAAATGTGAAAAATATTTCTATGAGTTATCAAAGAAATCATCAGTTTGGTCATCATTCTCCCAAGGATATGTAGTTAATTTCAAATCGTCTTTAGTCTCTGAAAGATTTAAGTCCACAAAAGAACAAGGAAGTATCTCTGGATGATTTTCTAAAGAATTTTGGTGAACATTTTCATGTTCAAGTTTAAATCATTCATCCAAAGTTGAGAGAATATCATTTTCAAAACCAAGTCTTAGCTCTTCTTCAGCTTGTGTAGGAATGAAAGCATCGGCCTCTGGATTCAACGTTATATGCGCATTTGATCCAAATTTGAAAATGTCACTTTTCTTCTTAATTTTATTCAGATCAACGTTTGTTTTTCCAGATGAAAATAGTTTTTAAGTGCTACAGAATTCAATCTGTCACTTTCTTTTGCTTTGATCTCCTTATCTTTGCCTTCCAAAAGTTTAGTAAAGTATAAATTCTCTTCCTTGAATTTAACTTCAGTAATTTTTTAAATTTTAGAAATCTTCTCATTTTTAGAACTCAGCTCAAGTTTTTCTTCTGTTAGAAGGTTCATCTCTCTTTTGTAAATATCTCTTTCCCTTTGAGTTACTGAAAGAGTTTGTTCAATATTTTTTCTCAATTTCTTTTCAACTTTAAGTTTTTGCTTAAGTTCTTCAAAATTGTTTGACAAAATCAGAATGGTATTTTCAAGTTCAGATGATTCAGAGATAGTACTAACTGGTGATTCAGAAGGTTGTTCTTCTGATTCATTAGTTCTGGCCATTCCACAGAACATGGCCTCATCACCACTTGACTCATCTCCTAGCCAGTTTTCTTTTTCTGCAAAGTGAGCTCTTTCATCGACGTTATACTTATATTTATTTTTGTAGTACATTTTGTCTCTGTCCAGAGCTCCTCTACAATCCTTTGACTAGTGCGCTGGCTTTCCACATCTATAGCATACGTCCTTCTTTTTCTTTAGTTCATCCTCTTTCTTCTCTGCCTCTGTCTTCTCAGCCCTCTGGATTTCTTGTTAGAAGCATAATTTGGAGTTGAACGATCAAATCTTTTGCTTCCTTGAAAAGATCGATTACCAAATTTTTTCGTGAATTGTTTGGTGATGAGTGCTAGAGATTCAGCAAAAGCTTTGATTTGATCATCAGAGTCAGAGTCATCTTCTGGGATTGCTTCTGTCATGAGAGCTTTACTCTTTCCTCTTTTCTCGATTTCTTTAGTTCTTCTGACCGACCCTCTTGATTCAGAAATTAGAGCCAGGGGTCCACCTATTGTGGTTTTCTTCTGAACGACCTCTTTCTCATGAGCTTGAAGTGTACCGAATACATCATGCAGAGACCATTGTTCTAGATCCTGATTTGCTTGCAGAGACATGGAGAGATTTGACCACTCTGGATTCAATCGTTTGAGAAATAAGATATTGTTATCTTCCTTAGATCTGACAATATCACATCTTTTGCATAGATTTAACAGAGTATTAACTCTATGAAAAGTTTGCTCCAGAGATTCTTCAGGGATAGCCTGGAAGCTATTGTATTCATTCAGAGCTTGAGCTCTTCTATTTTTCTTCATTTTAGAGCCACCTTCTAGAATGTTTTCAAGTTGATCCCATAGCTCTTTAGCAGTATCACAGGAGTCCAGATATTGGAAAATCTCATTTGGAATTGCCATGATTAAGAGACTTTTTGCCTTTTTGTCCAATTCCACCTTTGCCTTTTCTTCATCAGACCAACTATCCCTTGACTTTGGAACATGTCTTGCAGGGATCTCACCGGTAACAGCAGTAGCCGGAACCCTTAGAATCGTTGTCATTGGAACAAACGGACCATTTTGTACAATAGGATAAAGTTCTACATCCAATCCTTCACAGAAGTTGATCATACGAATCTTCCATTGCGGATATTCATCACGAATTAGAGTAGGAGGTTTGGTCAGGGATCCGAAGGTGTAAACAGGATTCAAATTTGAATTTGCCATTTTTCCATAAAACAGGGAGTTGAGAAGATAATAGGAGGATTTTTTTTGAAATCCAGAACAAATAAATTTCAAGTGAATTGAAACAGGATGATATTCTTACTGATTTTAGATCTAAGCTTAGATTACCACCGATTCGGAGAAAATTGTTATGAATTTAACAAATTCCCGTAAAACAGGGTAAAATTACGAACAGTAGCTTAAAACTAAAGATAATTGCAAATAGAAGAGGGAATTCTCCAAATGGAGGATATCTGATAATCAATAGATTGATTAGATGGCTCTGATACCAATTGTTGGAACCCAAATCCCTTTTCTAACAATTAATCAATAGATCCAATGTGTAAATGTAAGCGGAAGCAGTTTAGATCTTTGAGTTAAAGCAGTTAATGGTAAGAACAGTAAAAAAGATATTGAAGAACAAGCAATAATTCGTACTAATAACCTGGAAGATGATTACAATACGATGAATGAAATGCTTAATCTGTTCTTCACAGTGTATCTTAGTTCGACAACTATTCCAATCATAAAAAGATCTATTTATACAAGTACAATGAATAGAAGTCAACATTCTAGCCTATTACAGACTGACACGTAAGCAAAGATTATAACAAATTCAGTTATACAATTCGAAACACGGAACATGTGCAGTCCACGTCATCAAGAGCGCGTGTGATACTTCTGTTGTAGTCCAGTTGTTCTTCCATACTCTGGACGTCTCTGTGGAGAGTGAGATCAGAAGATGATCTCCTGCACTTGTACAATTCTGGTTCATACTTTTCAAAAATTGAGGTCTAACAGTGGTGGATGTGATCGATTTCCAAATGGGCCAATCCTTTAAAAATCATCGAGCAAAGCTACAGGAGCATTTCTTAAAATGCAATGGCAAGGAGTACGTAGAAAGATCCAAGGGATTGACTCAACCGACTTGAACATTGACAATGATTCTTGCCATTTATTGTGTGACTACTGGAGTTCAGAGAAGTCCACGTAAGTACACACTTTTTTTAGTCTTACCAACTGAATATACACAAATTCCACAATCTGTGAACACCTAATGTATCAATTAGAATAGATAATATAAGCCTGTTAAGACTCATTAAAACATGGTATAGAAAGGCAACCATTTTATCTTAATAGGGGTTCTAATGGGCTTATTTATTATGTAAACTTGGGAGTTAGTATGTATGCAGCTTATTTAGTCAACTTATTGACTGTTTGGCAGTGGCTTAATGATAGAAAGTGACTTATTTAGTAGGCTTCTAGGGGAGAGTTTATTGTACACAAACAACCTTATCCATATTGGACTTAATGGAAAACCAATCAAACAGCCCCTTGGATTACCTGACGTGGATTTTGCTAAATGGCATAAACTTATTCAGGCAGCTTATTGACTGTTTGGTAGTGGCTTAATGATAGAAAATGACTTGTTTAGTAGGCTTCTAGGCGAGAGCTTAATGTACACAGACAACCTTATCCATATTGGACTTAATGGAAACCTAATCAAACAGCCCCTTCGCATAAACTTTCATAATAATGTATATAATTAATATATATACATAAGTTAAATATGGATGAAATTGATATATAATATAACCTTTAGAGAAAGAATTGATGTTTTAAAAGCGTAACTAAAGATGTATTTAAGAGAAGGTTTAATTTTTAGATAGGGGTTTAGAAGTGTAACTAAAGTACACCTTTTAGAGAACGTTTTGAGCTTATGTATCTAAAAATGAATTTTAGAGAATGTTTGTAAGCAGTGTTTTAAAACCCGGTTTAACCTGGAAGGTCGAACCGATTGAACCGGGACCCTCGGGAGTGACCGGGTGAACTACGACCGGGTTTATGGCTATAACCGGCCTGTTGCAACCCGGCCGGGTTTCACAAAAAACCAGTTGAACCGGTGTTGAAACCCGTTAAAAACCCGCCCAAAATAAAAAGAATTCAAAAATATTGAAACAAAACTACCGAATCGGTCGCTCCTCTCTTAGCCCTAACTTCAGCCGACTCCCATCTGCTCCTCTCATATGTTCGACTGTTCCTTCTGTATCTCCATTCTCCCATCAATCGCTCAAGTCTCAACAACTCACACTCTCCATTCTCCCATCCATGATTTGGTTCGATCGTAATTTGTTTTGATGGTTGTTTGTGTATTTTTAATGTTGGATTTGTGGAGATCAAACTATTGGTTTTATATATATGTATGGACGCAGGAAAATGAAAAAAATACAAGAGAATTATTGAAACCGGTTAACCCGATGGTTGAACCGGTTGAACCAGTTAACCCGGGACCACCGGTCACCATATCGGATCAACTAAAAACCCGGGTTTTAAAACATTGTTTGTAAGTGTAACTAAAGGGAAACCTTTAGAGAATGTTTTGAAGAAGGGTTACTAAAAACCAATATCATTAGACAAGCTTTTTTGTAAACTTTCTCTAAAAGTATCTTTTAGTAAGGGGTTGTTTACCAAATCTTACCCAGGTAAGTGCTTACCGGCAAAATTCAACACTATCACTTACTTACCGGATAAGATTTTGGTCCACAAAAAATGGCATCGTATGCAACAATTTACCCGGTAAGCGCTTACCGTGGTAAGAGTCGTCGCAATCACTTACCCGGGTAAGACTCTTGGTCATTGTTTCCCTTGTCTTTACCGGGTAAGATGTTGGTACTTGTTATGTTCTTCGGGGAAGGTAGTATGGCTTGGAAAGCACTTACCCGGGTAAGCCTTTGGTAAACGGCCCCTAACTATCCCAAACCGTCACCAATAGTTGAAATGCGTCACTAAAGAGTACTTTTAGAGAAGCTTTTTAGGAAAAAATGAAAACCTTTAGAGAAGCTTTTGAAGTGTATCTAAAACCCAAAAAAACCGTCTCTAAAAGTACACATATACACACCCTTTCAAAACCGTCCCTAAAACCTTTATTTACCCTTATATAGGAAGCTTTTTGACAGAATTGAAAAGCTTCTCTAAA
>CM072529.1:25230000-25417500 GCA_036898165.1 Silybum marianum
AATGAACCTCTGACTTTTCAAGCTGACTTTTCAAGCCGACTTTTCAAGCTCACTTATTCAAGCTCACTTATTTACTCCAAGTCCTATAAAGCACGACCGGGTTCATACTCGTCTTATAACAAGCGTGCACTCCGCACCGCCTTACTTGAATTAGAGCACAGTATAAAACCCATATAGACATCATGTTATTTCCAATCACATAAATGGACCGGTGACACTAGAATCACCAACAATCCTCCACCATTTTAGTGTGACCCGTGAAATAACATCTTAATAATAAACAATACCAAACTTGCACATAAATGAAAATGTCGAAAAGATTGAATTTCCATCTTAGTATTTTACACATTTTAAATATTCGAGAATCAAGGTGTCTCAAGGATTGAACCCATCAACTCATTTGAATACCTAAAGATAAAATACATACAAGTTTCACCTACTCGTCAAGAAAATAAATGTGACACTATTATAAAGCCGAGTGTCCTAATCCTCTCATGATCGTATAAAGGCCAAGTCCCCAACCTTCTGAAATGCGGATACACTTCACGATCACGTAGGTAATTCCTTTACTTCGTGCACCTACAAATACACTTTCTCAAAGGAATTATTAAGAAGATAAACTTCAACCTACTTACTGTAGTACCGAACATATACCTGGGATGATTTATCATGTGTTCCAATCTTATAAGTGTGAGCTTTCCTCATTGAATTCAGCCCCTAATGTCATATTAGAGGGGAATTGGGTGTCTCACCATTATAGATTTATAAGGACTTTAATCCCATCCCAATGGCAGACTTGTGCACTAAGTCTCTTGCCAAACCCTTGGTCAGATGATCCGCCAAATTTTGTTGCGATCTAACAAACTCAACAGAGATTACACCATTCATGATTAACTCTCTAATCATACTATGTCTAACACCCAAGTGTCTAGACTTGCCATTATACACTTGGCTATAAGCCTTAGCCAAAGTGGCTGCACTATCACAATGGATAGAAATAGGTGCAATCGGCTTCGACCACAATGGAATCTCATAAACAAGATATTTTAACCATTCTGCCTCTTTACCGGCAGCGGCTAAAGCCACAAACTCAGATTCCATCGCTGAGTTTGTAATACAACTTTGCTTCTTTGATGCCCAAGAGATAGCACCACCTCCAAGCAAAAATACCCAACCACTCGTTGAAGAGTGATCCTCCATGTTAGATATCCAACTTGCATCAGAGTATTCTTCTAGCACCGAAGGATATCCCAAATAACTCAAACCATAATCCATGGTACCCTTGAGATATTTAAATACTCTTTGAATAGCTTGCCAATGTTGAGTGTTCGGATTACTAGTATACCGACTCAACCGTCCCACTGCATAAGCTATATCCGGCCTGGTACTTCTCATGGCATACATCAAGCTACCAATAGCCTTAGAGTATTCTAGTTGTGAAATAGAAGTGCCCGTATTTAATTTCACACTAGGATCCATAGGAGTGCTCATGGGAGAACAATCACTATAATTGAACTTTTTGAGAATTTTCTCAACATAGTGTGATTGTGTCATAACAATACCTTTGTTAACCCGCTTAATTCTAATACCAAGAATTACATCAGCATCCCCCATATCTTTCATGGAAAAATTAGATGATAACAACTTTTTAGTTTCATCTACCTGATTTTGATCAGTTCCAAAAATCAGCATGTCATCCACATACAAGCAGATGATAACACCCGCGCCTTTAGCATCAAATCTGCTATAAACACATTTATCACTTTGGTTTAGAGAAAAACCACAAGATAAAATAACCTCATCAAACTTTTGATGTCACTGTTTAGGTGCTTGTTTCAGCCCATACAAGGATTTTACAAGTTTACACACCTTGTGCTCATTACCGGGCATAACGAAACCTTCCGGTTGTTTCATGTAAACCTCTTCATGAAGATCACCATTCAAGAAGGCTGTTTTAACATCCATTTGATGGATAACCAGGTTGTGAATTGCAGCCAAGGCAACCAACAACCTAATAGTTGAAATACGAGCTACCATACGTATCGAAATAGTCAATACCGGGTTTTTGTCGAAACCCTTGAATGACTAGCCGGGCTTTGAATTTATCAATTGTCCCATAAACTTTCATCTTCTTTTTGAAGATCCATTTGCATCCAAGTGGTTTAGAACCTAGAGGCAAATCAGATAACACCCAAGTGTTATTCTCAAGAATCGATGATATTTCGTCATCAATTGCTTCTTTCCAAAAGGAGACATCTCGAGACTCCATTGCTTGTTTGAAGCTCTATGGGTCATCTTCAATACTGTAACAATAAGAGTATTGAAGCCCAAGTTCATCTCTCAAACCTTCAACCAAATATAGTTGAAAATCATCACCGAAATTTTTGGCGATTCGGCCTCTTTTGCTTCTACGGACCTGCTGCGTTTCTGGAGTTGAAACGCCATCTATACTTTCTAGATTTTACACTTCATTAGTGATAGGAATCAGATCCTTAGGCCTTTGGATAGATGAAAAACGCATCTCATCGAAAATCGCATCCCGCGACTCGATAACGGTATTTTTCGATACCGAATCACTAGATTTTATTACGTAGAACCTATATGCATTGGAATTTGCTGCATACACAATGAATATACAATCAATTCCACGTTCACCCAAAGTCTTTCTTTTGGGTTCGGGTAGTTTCACAACAGCCCGACAACCCCAAATTCGAAAATAACTCAAACTTGGAGATTTCTTGAACCATAGTTCATATGGGGTTGTTTTGTTCTGTTTGTTAGGAACTCTATTCAAAACATAACAGGCCGTTAACATAGCCTCTCCCCAAAATCCCTCACTCAATCCCAAGTATGAGAGCATCGAGTTTACCATTTCTTTTAAAACTCGATTTTTTTGTTCCGAAACCCCATTTTGTTGAGGTGTGTACGGAGCCGTAGTCTCATGGACTATACCAACTGATTGGAAGTATTGAGGGTCCATATATTCCCCTCCCCTATCAGTTCGGAGACGCTTAATTGAACCACCCATTTGTAGTTCGACCTCGGTTTTGTATATTTTGAATTTTTCCAAGGCTTCATCTTTGGCATGTAACAAGTACACATAACAAAACCGAGTGTTGTCATCAATAAATGTGACAATATATTTCTTATTACCCAACGAAGGAGTAGAATGAAAGTCACATAGATCACTGTGCATAAGTTCCAAAACAACCGATTTTCTTTCGACATTCGAAAAGGGTTGTTTTGTGACTTTCGTAAGCATACATGTTTTACATGTATCTGTATGAATATCAAAGGCTGGAATAAGACCATCTTTTGACATTTCATTCATTCTTCTAAAATTCACGTGACCCAGTCTAGCATGCCAAACCATTGAGTCGTGAATTTTAGACGAAGAAGATGACAATATAAATACAGAATTTTCAGAATTGAAAAACTTGGATATAATATTCAAACGAAATACTTTATTATAAAAATATCCAAAACCAACAAATTTACCATATCGAGATAGAATATACCTATCCGAATCATAAACTTGTCTATACCTAAACAATTTAATCTACCACCACTAACTAAATTCTTTCGAATTTTAGGAACAAATAAAACATCAGACAACCTAACATGATTTCCAGAAGTAAACTCTAAATTAACTACTCCAAATCCACAAATCGGTGCGGTCGACTCGTTCCCCATATTTAGTACAGATCCATCTTCAACCGGTGTCAATTCCTCGAACCAGCGTTGATCTTTACAAACATGGCACGTCACCCCCGAGTCCACCCACCATGCACAATCATCATCCTGTACATAGAAAGACTCTGGAATAAGTGAAACATAATAAATATTTTCAGATTTATTATCAAAGTTAGTCAAAAACTGACCTCCTTTCACTTGAGCTTGGTCCTTAGACCCGACTCCACTTGTTCTAGCACCGTTGTTATTCAACTTAACCCGGCAATCACGTTTGGTATGGCCCACCTTGTTGCATCTCGAACAAACCAAATCCTTCTTCTTCTTGAATTTATTGGGTCCATCAAACTTTCGTTTCTTGCCTTTTCCTTGATTATTGGAGTTGGTTTTCTTCTCTTCAACCATATTAACCGAGGGCTGTCCAGATTCAACTTTGGACTTGGATTTGTCATTTTCTTGCACCCGAAGAGATTCTTCGATGCACAAGTGACTCCTAAGTTGAACCAACGACAGTTCCTCCTTTTGATGTTTCAAGTTGTGCTTGAAAACCTTCCAAGATGTAGGAAGTTTGTCAATTACACTCGACACAGCAATGGACTCATCCATGTTCATTTTGTGTAAAGTGAACTGACCCAAAATGCGAAGTATCTCATGATACTGTTCCATTACGGGCCTTGAGTCAACCATTTTATAATTATTAAAATCGCTCACCAAGAACTTCTTACTAGAAGCATCTTCAGCGATATATTTTGACTCAAGGGAATCCATAACTCCTTCGCACTTTCAGCACTTTGGTAGATATCAAAGAGGGAATCACACATACCGTTTAGAATATGACCTCTACAGATATAGTCATCGTTCTCCCACTTACTCCTTCTCCAGACCTGATCCAGCAACTCGTCCTCCAAGATTTCTGGAATGGGAGTGCTCAGCACGTACACCACTTTTAGAGTCGTCAACAGAAAATGCATCTTTTTCTTCCAACGTCTAAAGTCAGCCCCTTCGAACTTCTCCAGCTTTCCAAACTTTGAAGTCATCTCTTTCACAGATTCAGCCATGATCGACATCACAAAATATCAATTCGATTGTTGGGGGAATCGTCCCAACTATCAAAACGATTGTTGGAACCGTGTAGGCAAACAAGGGTAAGTCGATCACCGGATTATATTGAGAATCGTGTGAGACACTTTCCGAATTGATATTTCGACCCTATGCCCGGGTTACACGAAATTCAATATGAGATAAGACTCAAAACACTTTCGTTCTTAGGCACAAAAACTAGAGCAATTTTCTGGAGAGTATATGGGAGTATTGTTTTTAAAACCGTTCACAAAACCGTGTCTAAAACCATGAGTATAGATTCTTATTTATACTCAAAAATTGTAACTGAAATTATTAATCATGCCTGGCTGAAATTCAGGAGTAATGGAGGTTACAAAATTTCTTGTAACTCCTCAATAACTGCACATTTAATGTGCAGTAACCGTTTCAGAAAACTGACCATCTAGAGCTTCTGGTCTTAGTCCAGAAAATGAACCTCTGACTTTTCAAGCCGACTTTTCAAGCTCACTTATTCAAGCTCACTTATTTACTCCAATTCCTATACAGCACGACCGGGTTCATACTCGTCTTTTAACAAGCGTGCAATCCGCACCACCTTACTTGAATTAGATCACAGTATAAAACCCATATAGACATCATGTTATTTCCAATCACATAAATAGACCGGTGACGCTAAAATCACCACCAAATCTTGATTATGAAAATATAATAGATGATTTTGTATTCTAAAAATGCTAGAAAATTCATATTTAAAATATAATAGATGATTTTGTATTCTAAAAATGCTAGAAAATTCATATTCGAAATAAAGTAATGCCTAATTGTTTGCTTTATTTTTAAAAAATGTCCATAATTGCTTATGTAGTACCGAAGAATGAAATACACTTACTTATGTTATACTTATTAATTATTATGTGATTAATTTTAGTTTTTTTAGTTCAATTATTAATAGTTCTTATACTTATCAAGATATTAATCCTAAGAGATCTATGCGCCGTTGTTTAGATGGATATCACGTGGCTGTTTTTATATTTAGACGAATTTTACATCACATTGCATTGTACGGGTAGATAACTAATATATATATATATATATATATATATATATAGGGGCGGGTTCATACGAGAACGCTAACTATTTACGACGAGAAACGTTTTTCGTGTACAAATCATATGTGATTTTACACTAACTAGAGCGGGCGACTTCTGGGGCGACTTAAGTTGAATGGGAAAAGTCGCCCGGATCATTTATGGTTTTGTACACGAAAAAAAATTCTCATATTCTCGTAAGAAGTTAACAATATCGTTTGAACCTTCCTCTATATATATACATAGATCATAATGATGCTTTCAAATTTGGGAAAAAGAGTTTATTTTTATTTTTTTAAGGTCATTTAATCACGACGATAGGAATGTGTCATTTATGGATTATTACAGATTTATCCAATGAATACCGAATTAATCAAATACTACTACAAAAATTTATAAAAGATAGAAAAGATGTTTGACGATTTTGTTAGGTATTATTGAGTAGATTTTAGATATCCACTATATTGAGATTTGGAATTAATTACATATACAAAATTATATTCAAGAAATGTATTATTGTTTTTTTGAAAATAATAAATGTATTATTAATAATATATAAAATAATATATATATATAAGAAAAACTTATTAGTTATGAAATGAATCTAAAAGAAAAAAAGAAAGGAAGAGACACATAAAGATTAGCTAGAATATTATAATTAATTGTCTGGATTAAGCAATGGGAGAGTCTTAAAAGGAAATTCTATATTGAATTATTAAAACAAAAATTAAAAGGGAAGATCTATACTACTACATTATAAACTCACTATATCCCTTTGTAATGAAGGAATCTTCCATACCTGGTGGTGTAGCAGTCTGAAATGGAAATCTTAAAGACAAAAACATAGATAGCTTATTTGGCTTTATTAAGGCATATGTGGTATGCACGAAGACTATCAAGAAGTCCTTTCTATCAAGAAGCCCTTTCTACCATATCCATACAAAATGGGAGTATCATATATACATGTAAATTCGTATAAATAAACAATTATTAAAGCTATAGACTAAAAAATAGTCTTTTAAAAACATGTTCTCATTAAAATGACAAGTTCTAGACAGAATTTTCAAGAAATTAAATATTGTTGAAGTCCTATAAATATAAATTTTGTTAGTTTATAATGTAGAATGCAATTATGAATGCGTTCAGCTTTTTACACGCAAATCTTTAATGTGTTTAATATGTTATCGAAATGAGATCATATTTTTCAAAAATTTGTCTAATTTTATTTTCTAAAATGAAAAAAGGAAAAGTCATAATCTCCTAATCAATTAATTTCATCATATTTCTATATTAAAAATTTTAATATTAATTATATTATTAAAATATTTTTTTATGATTCCATCTAAACCATAACTTCTAGGAATTATGTTGGTAAACCAACAAACTCTTAGTAATTAACTGACAGAAACACACACACACATATAACATTCGAAATTTTTGGATAAGGTTAATATTTAACATCAGTGCTGTTTGTTTAAATTTACTCTTATATTTATAGGGTTAGGTTCAAATGTGAACTCATTTTTGGTTGTGAACGTGAGGACGAATCTCAGCCACACATCTTCGGTTATGGTGGACGCGATCACGGAGGATTGACGCGATTCATGGGAGGGTGGAGATTATTAAAGGGGGGGAACTAGGTCAAAGCCGCCTTTATTGACCGGATAAGTGGCTGAGATTCGTCCTCACGTTCACAACCAAAAATGAGTTCACATTTGAACTTTCCTCTATATTTTAATATACATAAATATATATTATATATATACATAAATATAATTATATATACGCGTATATATAGTTAAGCTCAAGTTAATTATGTTATTTTGGAAGGGAGTAGTCTCGTTAATCAACTATTATTTGGGGATTATTAGTAGGGAATTTAATTATTTTGACCATTCCTCAAAATATGTTAACCAAAATGACCAAATACTTTCTGATTTGGCCAAAATGACCAAAATCTCTACGAAATACATATTGATACACACATCAGATCGAGTGGAAGTCAAAAACACCCAAAACGACGTCGTTTTGGCCAAAAGGGCTCCGCCAAATACTGAATACCTCCGCCACATGGCGGAGGGGACCCAAAACGGCGTCGTTTTGGGCCCTTTTTTTGCCTGGAAGCTTTTTTGAAAAATAGCCCATTTAATTTATTTAACTTAAACCTGGAAGGTTTTTTTGAAAAATCTGGAAGGTTTTTTGTGATTTTTGTGTTTTTAGTGGTGGATTGGAGATGGTCTAAGGGACGAGAGGCTATTTGCTCAAAAAGTTAAATAATATTTTAATTTTTTCTATCAATAAAAAGTTTCCAGGCAAAAAAATGGCCCAAAACGACGTCGTTTTGGGTCCCCTCCGTCATGTGGTGGAGGTATTCATACGGTGTGGCGGAAGTATTCGTATACGGTCCAGGGATACGCGAAAAACGGCCCAAAACGACATGTGGCGGAGGTATTCAGTATTTGGCTGAGGCCTTTTGGCCAAAACGACGTCGTTTTGGCCGTTTTTCACTTCCACTAGATCTGATGTGTGTATCGATATGTATTTCGAAGGAATTCTGGTCATTTTGGTAAACTGACAAAAAATTTGGTTATTTTGATAAACCCATTTATAAATAATTAAATTCCCTTATTAGTATATTTTTAGATATGAAGTTTAGGAATTAAAGTGGACAGTGACGTGGACCTTAGAAGTCCTTGTGGTGTGTTGTAATTTAAGAAAGCATGTGAAGAAGAAGTCAAAAAAAATTTGGGTGATGAGCATTAAAGTGTGAGGCGATGAGATCTGCAGAAAGAAACAGCCGGCAAGGCTGGTGTCCGGTGGGTAAACCCGCAATGAAGCCGCTCGAGAGCTTCTTGCGGCTGGCTTTTGTTTGATGTTCCCACCAACCGTATTCTTTATAACTCTCATGCCCCTCTCTCTTTATTTTTCTCCTTCTCTCTCAACTCTCTCTCTCTCTCTCTAGAAACCCATTCATTTCTCTTTCTCTCATTTTCTTTCCTCCTCTTTTCTTTCTTTAAGATCTGGTGTTAGAGTTTTTTTATGGAGTTTTTTTTGAAGGACCTCTACCCTAAAGATTTAAGAGTTTGGTTGAGGATCTTCATGTTTTTCAAAAGGTATGACTTTATGAGTTTTTTTAACTTCAGATCAAATGTTTAATGTTAATACTAGTATTATTTGGATTTGTTGGTAAATTAGATGAAGTTTTAGTGTGGGAACCTTGTGGATCTAAAAGTCTTCATCAAAAGGGTTCAAGTTGGAGTAAACCTAGATCTAGCTAAATAGCAAGGTGAGTTCAAGTTACTTTTTGAAAATTATGTACATGCCAAAATATGTATTTTAGAGTATTTTTATGCTTTACTCGTTATTTATCAAATGTGCTGGGTATTTGTGGAAATTTACGTATTTGGCATTTTTGGGTTTATATATATTACCAATATATATATATAGATGTTGGTTCATTTATAAACTAGATGAATGGTGGAAACTATAGAAACTTTGACAAATCAATATAAAAAATAAATTTTTACATGATTTTTTTTCATCAAATGCTATGATTTAATATATTATTGCACATATGTTTGTTTCATCTTGTGCAATAATATCTTAAATCAAAGCATTTGATAAAAAAAAATCATGAAAAAATTTATTTTTTATATTGATTTGTCAAAGTTTCTATAGTTTCTACCCTTCGTCTAGTTTTCTAAATGAACCAGCCTCTATATATATATATATATATATATTATTTGACGCGGTTAACTTTATAATTCATTTGAGAAAATTTAAATTATTATGTAATGTTACATATGGAAATATGCGTAAAATGTTTGTTCTAACTAATAACGGGTCTCTTGGATAAATCTTACTTTTAGAGCATATGTTGCATAAACATGGATTAAATATGTTTATTGACTTTTAATTATTAGTCGTTTGAATTCGTTGAACTCTAGCTCGTTTTTGGCTAAAATAAGTCTTAGGGACACTTGTCCAATTTAAATTGCTCTATGTCGGGTTCTTAGAAGTTACATGCAGTTATTTGTTAGATATATTACACGTTGTGGGTGATATATTACACGTTGTGGGTGCGTTAGTCATTCATTTAGTGTCGTGTAATATTATGGCTAGAATGTAATGGATCCATAGGCATATAACTCTTTTAGATATGTTGGTTGGAATAGTTATTTCCACATTGTAGTTAGACACGGAAATTATAGCACCAGAGGACTAGAACTATAGACCGTGGGTGGTTGATCTTGATAACCGTGTGTCCCATGATATGTTAGACCCGGAAATTTATATCAACGGAGGATTCGAACTATAGACCGTGGGTGGTTGATCTCGATGACTGTGTGGCCCGTTGTATATTGCTTCTAACTAGAGAGCGAGTCTTAGGTATTAGAGGACTCGAACTATAGACCGTGGGTGGTTGATCTCAATGACCAATATACTTTGATAGAAGTTCGATAACGTTGAAACATGGCTTACTTTATGTCTCACCATTCTCAACGGAAACGGGTCTCCCGTCACTGAAGGTTGTTGTCGTTTTGGTATAGAGTTTTATCTATTATTTTCGGTTATGTTTTTAGGGTGAGAAGCATTATCCATAATTTATATTATTGGATCGTTGAGACTTAATCATATTTTTCGTATTCATCAAAATGGAGATTTGTCCATATTTTGGTATTTGAAGCATTTAATCTTATTCACGTTTTGAGTGAGTAAAAAGTGTAGAGTTCGTGTTTGAAGGTGTATTTGTATTTTAAAGCTTTCATTTCTACGGTACTTGATTTAAAACTTTTGTTATGGAAATAATGAATTTGAGAAAGATGTTGCATTTATAATAAAGTCATTCTATTTGAGAAATTATTATTTCATCAAACAATCTTTCGATTTCAAACGATTACAAATATAATATAAACTTTTGAGCTTACTAGGCGTTAAGCCGGACCTTTTTCTTTGTCGGCATGTGCATCAGTTTCTTGTTGGGGTTGGTACTAGCGACACATGTGTACTTGAGTGCTAGGGAGTAGCACGTTAAAGATCTAGCTTTTGGTGACGTTTTCCGCATTCCGAGATAGCGACTCTTTTGGGTTTAGTAACACCCAGCTGTAATTATGTCTTAGTATAAGACTTGACCTGTCTGCTATAGAGGTTTATATCGAATTGTATATTGAGGAACTTCAAGTAATGATTTATAGGAAGTGACTTACCCTTCAATTGATGTGATATTTAAAATTTAAAATTAGTCGCTCTTTCCAAAATTGAGGGTGTTACAGTATATATATATATATATATACAGTGAAAGTTCAAATGTAAACCTATCTTTGATTGTGAACACGAGGATGAATCTCAGCCCTTCATCTAAGCCATATTCAAGCTACTCTTTAAACGTGACTTGAGGGGTAATTTTGGAAGTTTTTATCTGAATTAAATTTTTGAGTAAAAATCTCCAGTTCTCAATCGAATCTGGAAATCAAAATCCAAAATCGTAAGACAAAGACAAAATCGAAATCCAAAATCGTGTTCATCAATCGAAATTCATGGTCAAAGAAATTGAAATCCAGGCACGATGGAGGCACAAAGAAGAAAATAAACAGAAAAAAAAAAAGTTGCAGGTGTGGGGGTTCTCCTTCTTACTTTTCTTCTTTGTCTGAGTTGACGAAATCTGAGGTTCGAAGGAGATGGTGGGAGCTGATTGGGAACACGACTTTTACTCAATAATACTTCATTAAATTCGTTGAAATCAGTTCCGATTTACAATTTTTGAAGCTCAATTTGTCGATTTTTGATCTGATTTCGTTTCCATGGATTTTGTTTTTTCATCAGACTATATTCAGTCTGAATATAAACTACAAGTATACAAACCCCAAATTGTAGCTTATATTCAGTCTGAATATAAGCTACAATTATACAAGCCCCAAATTGTAGCTTATATTCAGTCTGAATATAAGCTACAAGTATACAAACCCCAAATCGTGGCTTAAATTCAGACTGAATATAAGCTAAAAGTATGCAAACCCCAAATTGTAGTTTATATTCAGTCTGAATATAAGCTACAATTATTCAAACCTCTAATTATATTAAGTCTGAATATAAGCTACAATTTGGGTTTGTATACTTGTAGCTTATATTCAGTCTGAATATAAGCTACAGTTATTCAAACACCTAATTATAGACTATATTCAGTCTGAATATAAGCTACAGATATACAAACCCCAAATTGTAGCTTATATTCAGTCAGAATATAAGCTATAAGATTACAAGTATACAAACTCAAATTGTAGCTTATATTCAGTCTGAATATAAGCTACAAGAGTACAAGTATACAACCCCCAAATTGTAGCTTATATTCAGTCTGAATATAAGCTACAATTATTCAAACCCCAAATTGTAGCTTATATTCAGACTGAATATAAGCTACAAATATACAAACCCCAAATTGTAGGTTACATTCAGTCAGAATATAAGCTACAAGAGTACAAGTATACAAACCCCAAAATGTATTTTATATTCAGTCTGAAAATAAGATACAATTATTCAAACCCAAATCGTAGCTTATATTCAGACTGAATATAAGCTACACTTATTCAAACCCCTTAATTATAGACTATATTCAGTCTGAATATAAGCTACAATTATTCAAACCCCAAATTGTAGCTTATATTCAGTCTGAATATAAGCTACAAGTATACAAACCCCAAATTGTAGCTTATATTCAGTCTGAATATAAGCTACAAGTATACAAACCCCAAATTGTAGATTATATTCAGTCTGAATATAAGCTACAAGTATAAAAACCCCAAATTGTAGCTTATATTCAGACTGAATATAAGCTACAAGTATGTAAACCTCAAATTGTAGCTTATATTCAGCCTGAATATAAGCTACAATTATTCAAACACCTATTTATAGAATATATATTCAGTCTGAATATAAGCTACAAGTATACAAACCCAAAATTGTAGCAGTATACAAACCGAAAATTGTAGCTTATATTCAGACTGAATATAAGCTACAAGTATGCAAACCCCAAATTGTAGCTTATATTCAGAATGAATATAAGCTAAAAGCTGAATATAAGCTACAATTTTGCAAACCCCAAATTGTAGTTTATATTCAGACTGAATATAAGCTAAAAGTATACAAACCCCAAATTGTAGCTTATATTCAGTTTGAATACAAGCTACAAGTATACAAGCCCAAATTGTAGCTTATATTCAGACTGAATATAAGATACAAGTATACAAACCCCAAGTTGTAGCTTATATTCAGTCTGAATATAAGCTACAGGTATACAAACCCCAAATTGTAGCTTATATTCAGTCAGAAAATAAGCTACAAGAGTACAAGTATACAAACCCCAAATTGTAACTTATATTCAGTCTGAAAATAAGCTACAATTATTTAAACCCCAAATTGTAGCTTATATTCAGACTGAATATAAGCTACAGTTATACAAACCCCTTAATTATAGACTATGTTCAGTCTGAATACAAGCTACAATTATTCAAACCCCTTAATTATAGACTATTCAGTCTGAATATAAGCTACAAGTAAACAAACCCCAAATTGTAGCTTATATTCATTCTGAATATAAGCTACAAGTATACAAACCCCAAGTTGTAGCTTATATTCAGTCTGAATATAAGCTACAAGTATAATAACCCCAAATTGTAGCTTATATTCAGTCTGAATATAAGCTACAAGGATACAAACCCCAAATTATAGCATATATTCAGTCTGAATATAAGCTACAGGTATACAAACCCCAAATTATAGCTTATATTCAGTCTGAATATAAGCTACAATTATTCAATCACCTATTTATAGAATATATTCAGTCTGAATATAAGCTACAAGTATACAAAACCAAAATTGTAGCTTATATTCAGTCTGAATATAAGCTACAAGTATAAAAACTCCAAATTGTAGCTTATATTTAGACTGAATATAAGCTACAGTTATTCAAACCCCTAATTATAGACTATATTCAGTCTGAATATAAGCTACAATTAATCAAACCCCAAATTGTAGCTTATATTCAGTCTGAATATAAGCTACAAGTATACAAACCCCAAATTGTAGCTTATATTTAGACTGAATATAAGCTACAGTTATTCAAACCCCTAATTCTAGACTATATTCAGTCTGAATATACGCTACAATTAATCAAACCCCAAATTGTAGCTTATATTCAGTCTGAATATAAGCTACAAGTATAGAAACCCGAAATTGTAGCTTATATTCTGTATGAATATAAGCTACAGGTATACAAACCTCAAATTGTAACTTATATTCAGTCTGAATATAAGCTACAAGTATACAACCCCCAAATTGTAGCTTATATTTAGACTGAATATAAGCTACAGTTATTTTAACCCCTAATTATAGACTATATTAAATCTGAATATAAGTTACAATTAATCAAACCCCAACTTGTAGCTTATATTCAGTCTGAATATAAGCTACAAGTATACAAACCCCAAATTGTAGCTTATATTCAGACTGACTATAAGCTACAAGTATGCAAACCGCAAATTGTAGCTTATATTCAGTCTGAATATAACCTACAGGTATACAAACCCCAAATTGTAGCTTATAAGTCTGAATATAAGCTACACGTATACAAACCCCAAATTGTAGCTTATATTCAGTCTGAATATAAGCAACAAGTATGCAAACCCCAAATTTTAGCTTATATTCTGTCTGAAAATAAGCTACAATTATTCAAACCCCAGATTGTAGCATATATTCAGACTGAATATAAGCTACAGTTATTCAAACCCCTTAATTATAGACTATGTTCAGTCTGAATATAAGCTACAAGCATACAAACCCCAAATTGTAGCTTATATTCAGTCTGAATATAAGCTACAAGGATACAAACCCCAAATTATAGCATATATTCAGTCTGAATATAAGCTACAGGTATACAAACCCCAAATTATAGCTTATATTCAGTCTGAATATAAGCTACAAGTATAGAAACCCGAAATTGTAGCTTATATTCTGTATGAATATAAGCTACAGGTATACAAACCTCAAATTGTAACTTATATTCAGTCTGAATATAAGCTACAAGTATACAACCCCCAAATTGTAGCTTATATTTAGACTGAATATAAGCTACAGTTATTTTAACCCCTAATTATAGACTATATTAAATCTGAATATAAGTTACAATTAATCAAACCCCAACTTGTAGCTTATATTCAGTCTGAATATAAGCTACAAGTATACAAACCCCAAATTGTAGCTTATATTCAGACTGACTATAAGCTACAAGTATGCAAACCGCAAATTGTAGCTTATATTCAGTCTGAATATAACCTACAGGTATACAAACCCCAAATTGTAGCTTATATTCAGTCTGAATATAAGCTACACGTATACAAACCCCAAATTGTAGCTTATATTCAGTCTGAATATAAGCAACAAGTATGCAAACCCCAAATTTTAGCTTATATTCTGTCTGAAAATAAGCTACAATTATTCAAACCCCAGATTGTAGCATATATTCAGACTGAATATAAGCTACAGTTATTCAAACCCCTTAATTATAGACTATGTTCAGTCTGAATATAAGCTACAAGCATACAAACCCCAAATTGTAGCTTATATTCAGTCTGAATATAAGCTACAATTATACAAACCCCAAGCTGTAGCTTATATTCAGTCTGAATATAAGCTACAAGTATACAAACCCCAAATTGTAGCTTATATTCAGACTGAATATAAGCTACAAGTATGCAGACCTCAAATTGTAGCTTATATTCAGTCTGAATATAAGCTACAAATATACAAACCCAAAATTGTAGTTATATTCAGACTGAATATAAGCTACAAGAGTACAAGTATACAAACCCCAGATTGTAGCATAAATTCAGACTGAATATAAGCTACAGTTATTCAAACCCCTTAATTATAGACTATATTCAGTCTGAATATAAGCTACAAGCATAAAAACCCCAAATTGTAGCTTATATTCAGTCTGAATATAAGCTACAATTATACATTCCCAAGCTGTAGCTTATATTCAGTCTGAATATAAGCTACAAGTATACAAACCCCAAATTGTAGCTTATATTCAGACTGAATATAAGCTACAAGTATGCAAACCTCAAATTGTAGCTTATATTCAGTCTGAATATAAGCTACAAATATACAAACCCAAAATTGTAGTTATATTCAGACTGAATATAAGCTACAAGAGTACAAGTATACAAACCCCAGATTGTAGCATAAATTCAGACTGAATATAAGCTACAGTTATTCAAACCCCTTAATTATAGACTATGTTCAGTCTGAATATAAGCTACAAGTATACAAACCCCAAATTGAAGCTTATATTCAGTCTGAATATAAGCTACAATTATACAAACCCCAAGCTGTAGCTTATATTCAGTCTGCATATAAGGTACAAGTATACAAACCCCAAATTGTAGCTTATATTCAGACTGAACATAAGCTACAAGTATGCAAACCTCAAAATTGTACTTAATATAAGCTACAATTATTCAAACACCTATTTATAGAATATATTCAGTCTGAATATAAGCTACAAATATACAAACCCAAAATTGTAGTTATATTCAGACTGAATATTAGCTACAAGAGTACAAGTATACAAACCCCAAATTGTAGCTTATATTTACTCTGAATATAAGCTACAAGAGTACAAGCATACAAACCCCAAATTGTAACTTATATTCAGTCTGAATATAAGCTACAAGTATACAAACCCCAAATTGTAGCTTATATTTACACTGAATATAAGCTACAGTTATTCAAACCCCTAATTATAGACTATATTCAGTCTGAATATGAGCTACAATTAATCAAACCCCAAATTGTAGCTTATATTCAGTCTGAATATAAGCTACAAGTATACAAACCCCAAATTGTAGCTTATATTCAGTCTGAATATAAGCTACAAGTATACAAACGCCAAATTGTAGCTTATATTCAGTTTGAATATAAGCTACAAGTATACAAACCCCAAGCTGTAGCTTATATTCAGTCTGAATATAAGCTACAAGTATACAAACCCCAAGTTGTAGCTTATATTCAGACTGAGTATTAGCTACAAGTATGCAAACCTCAAATTGTAGCTTATATTCAGTCTGAATGTAAGCTACAATTATTCAAACACCTATTTATAGAATATATTCAGTCTGAATATAAACTACAAGTATACAAACCCAAAATTGTAATTATATTCAGACTGAATATAAGCTACAAGAGTACAAGTATACAAACCCCAAATTGTAGCTTATATTTAGTCTGAATATAAGCTACAAGAGTACAAGCATACAAACCCCAAATTGTAACTTATATTCAGTCTGAATATAAGCTACAATTATACAAACCTAAATTGTTGCTTATATTTAGACTGAATATAAGCTACAGTTATTCAAACCCCTAATTATAGACTATATACAGTCTGAATATGTTGGTCCCAATAAGGGTCTACAAGAGTTCAATCAAGAGAGAACAGTTTGTAGAGGGGGAGGGGGGGGGGGGGTTGAATACAAACACACAGATTTTTGGTTTTTTAAATGAGTTTATTAAAATTAACAAATTTACAGTTACAAGCGGAATTAGAACAAGTTTAAAACCTATTCTATTGTAACTAAGAAACACGAAGTATGATGCACAAGAAGATGAAAGAAAGAATAAAGAGGGTATAAGTCAGATAGAAGCATGCATTAAGATGAAGAAGATATCTTCATCTTATTTATACCCGTTTGTCTTTGAAACAAGACAAAAAGTATATGCCACGTGTCAATTTTAATTAGATAGGAAGCTTGTCCTTGTTAATAAGACAACCATGCTTTTGGCCGAATATGAACAGTACCATATCATATATGATGGGGACATAAGAGACAAGTCGTACGTCCTTTTCTGACATGGTTCTAGGTTTGACTTTTGTGCATCGAGGATAAGATCAATCTTTAATCTTGCAAAGGAAGCTTCATTTGATCGCTGATACTGAATATTCAAGGATGAATCTTCAGTGTCGCTGAGGCTTCACAAGACTTCACGCTTTGAGTAGACAATCGCTGCTATCGCTGAACCGCTTCAGTTCACTTAGCTGATTATCTCTTTTCTTCAGCTAGAGTCTTTGACTGTCGCTGAATGGTCTTCTGGTGTGATAACTGATCTTCAGGTCTTCAGTGATAAGCTCGTAGTTCCTTGATCTTCAGCGATCGCTGATAGCAATCGCCGCGTGTCTTTGTCGCTGAACTTGAACAGAAGCTTAACTATGGAATTTCACTAAGTATAGTAAAGGAATCATATTCAAATCACTGAGAGGAGTTATGATCAACAATCTCCCCTATTTGATTATGATTAAGCAACAAGGAAAATTGCTTTAAGAGACTAGTAAAGGACTTAGGAAATATTAAAGAAAATTTTTCTAAGGGCTAATCTGTAAAGTCTTTTTCAGCTAGTTTATTATCTGAATTGAGTTTCATTTATAAAGATATGAAAGCACAATTTTTTACAAGTAGATAAGCTTAAAGTACATTCACTGATTGAATTTTCAGAGTGAAAGATCAGTGAGTAAAAGATAGTGTAACGAAAATAGAACTCTTATGTTCATTGTCCCTTTTACTATTTTCAGGGATCTTTTCAGAACTAGGATGGAGTAAAGTACTTTGAATTTCATTAATTATAATTTGAAGAATTACAGCGAAATGAAATTACAATTATAAAGGTAAACTACTTGTACACTGAAGAAATATTACAAAGGAAGTAGAAAACTCTGACTAGTCAGAGATATTCTCATTTCTTCTTTGTAACTCATTCTCATAAAGCGTCTTCTGTCGATTCATCAGAGGAGTATCTGACCAGCAGCGCCAAAGCATAATATTTATGAGAGAGGATGGGGCCTTGTGAATTTCTTGGTTTCTGAAGAGTCCTAAGAATCCTTCATTATCCAAGAATATCATACCAGGTTCAGGTAGTGAGATGATTTCATCTTCTGCATATCTTCGGTCTTGAGGGAGAGAGGTACAAAGCATTGATATATCAGGGAGCTCAAGATGACCAAGAATGCTTTGATAATCGAACTTAGTTTCATGCACATTTCTGGCACTTGAACTTCCTTCAGCGTTTGATCTTTTCTTTTTGGAAGATTCAGGGAGAGGGGGAACTTGCATATGTTGTGACATTCTTTGCAGCAACTGATTCAGCACACTGTCCACCACGTCCTTGAATTTGGATTTAGAACTCTGAGTGGCATCTCTGATTTCTAGCCATTCAGTGTATCCATAAATTCCTAAGAATTTGGCTTCTCTCTCTGTTCTGTTTGTCCTTGTCATTCTTACATATACCTTTGGACCACCTCTGTTGGAGTGTAGCCCTTGGATAGTTGCATGAATGATTTTGGCTTCAGATCTTCGGAATTTCAGCCTGTCAGTGCACCAATCAAGTTCTTTGTCTTTTTGCTTAGTGGCTTCAGAGGTCAGTGCACTTAGGATCTTCTGTTGAGCGAGAATTGGATCTACATTTACGTGCTCTTGTGCAAGTTCTTTTTGTACGAGAGCTTCAGCGACCCTTTCACTCTTTTTCAATTGTTCTTGAGTCGCCTTATCTCTTGCAGAGTCTTCTCTGAGCAATTTTCTTGCTAAAGCAAGATCATTCTCAGTTTGCTTTATTTCCTCATCCCTTATTCTTTGTGCTTCCAATGCTTGTTCTCTCTCTTCTCTGGACAAGAAATAGAATTCATCCACCATCCTTGGTACGGCTTCAATGGGTTCAGCTTCAGGCACCCTTATTCTTCTTGATTCGAATTCCCTAAGGAACTTTATTCGCCTTTCTTCTTCTTCAGGCTTGCTTATAATCGGCTTTTGAACGCGACGCCTGGGAATGAGGCCTTCTTCTTCTTCAGAGTCAGTTTCAATTATGTACATAAACTACTCTTCAGAGGAAGGTTCCCTCCTTGAAGTTGAGTCCTTTGGGGGACGGGGATCACTGAGGGAAGGAGAGGAGGAAAAAGCTTTGTCAGAGGGAGGTCTTGTGGGTGAAGAGGAGATTATGGGAGTTTCAGGGAGAGGTGCAGAGAAAGGGATAAGAGGAAGAGATACCTCAATTGTGGTCTCCCCCTTAGATATAGGGATAGTGGCATCGAGATCTACCACTTGCTTTCCTTTGCCTGAGGGACCGGATTGTTCCTGAGAAGGTTGCGGTCCGTCCCCCAAGGGATCTTGATGAGCGGCACCAGGTCTTGACAGTCTGAAGTGCTCTAATGCACTTCCAATGTCGTCATCATCTTCATCATCATCCATTCCCCCATAGTGAGGCATAGGTTCTTCATCATCTTCTTCATCATCCTCATCTTCTTCTTCTTCATCATCTTCATCAGCAGCCTCACCTTCAGGCCGCTGAATGTAAGGAGAGATTCTCTCTTCAGGGAACCTCTTGTTATGCTCGGAGATTAGCTCATCAGCGAACTCTTTGGCACATCTCTCTGCCTCAATGTTATCAGGAGGTAGACAATGCACCATCAGAGTGCGAACGTTGGTCTGAACGTCCTTCAGCTTCTCGTCAGCCTCTTGAAGCGTTTTCCGATCAGCAGCATTGAAAGATGAGGAACTTGCCTCAGAGAGCTTTGTAAGCATCTGCATCATGTCGGACTGAGTCTTTTGAATAGACTCAAGGACGGTTGCTTGAGCATTGACCTTCTTCTCTAAGCTTGTCAGGGTCTGATGGAAGGCCCTGTTATCTTCCTTAAGGCTGAAAACGTCAGAGATTAGGTTGCTGACATTCGTCTTGATCGCTGGATTACCAATGATCCGTCTGAAGATCAGCTCCGCAGATATCTGAAGATTGTCCACCCTAGACCTTGTGAGAGCACATTCCTTGACCAGATAGTCAATTGCAGGGAATGTGGGGTTGGGAAGGACGACAGGAGGCAGGTCGACGACTGTAGGGAGCTTCGGAGTAGCCATCTCTTGCTTAATCTCCCTGAGCTTTGCAGCAGTAGGATGGCCTTGAGGAGACTTTCCTTTCTCCTTGCTGATGGGAGGAGCGGTGGTGGTGGTGGTTGTCGTCGCTGAGGTGTGAATAGAAGCGACACCTGATGATGACATAGATAAAGACGCTAAAAACATATCCGGATTAGAAGAAGGATGAAAAATTTTATTTGACTCCCTGAGAGTATCTAGAGGATTACTCTTAGGGACTACTTTTGCAAAGGTAGTGTCAAGAGGATCACTGACCAGTGACTTAGAGTATCTGAGAGAGATACTCTGAGGTCCTTTAAATTTGGCCTTCCAAAACTCAGATTGCCTAAACAATAATGAGGTTTGGACTGCGTGCATTTCAGCATTATCAGAGATAGGGACAACTATCGCTGAGGCACTTGCTGAGGTGAGGACCAAAGAATAGGAGGTAGAAGTAGAAGAGAAGGCTGTGGAAGTAGTACACGATCCGGCCTTCGCGTAGCTGGCTAAGACACCTTCAGTGACCGGAGTCGCTGTTGATGTAGGTAGAGCTGAAGAAGCAACAACGGATGTAGAGACCGTTGAAGTGGTTGTGGCTGCAGTTGGTGTTGGTAGAACACCGAAATCAGAGAGGGTGGTCTTTTGAGAGACCAACTTCTTTGGCTTCTTTGCTTTTGTTGCGATGGTCTTTTTATGACCATCAGTTGGTTGTTTCCTCTTAGTACTAGCAGTGTCTGGGTTGCTCACTGTTGGGTTTGACAGCGAGGTAGACACTGAAAGAGGTGCGCCAATCATCTGCAGCATATAAGGTGTGAAAGGAGCATCACCTTCCATAATAGTTGCGAAGAAGCGAGGGTAGGGGATGACAGGGTGTCTGGTGGCGGCATTGATGCGACTGACCATGTCGCTGAAGAAGTAATCCGCGTAGTTCAGGTTGTGGCCGGTGCAGAGAGAGTAAGCAAGGTCTTGAAAGTGCTTGCTTGCCTGATCATGAGAGCCAATCTTCGACCCCAGGCACTGGATCACCTGAGTGAAGATATACTGCCAGCGAGCAGGGAGCCTTTTCTTCTCTTGCTTGGATCCCACCGTCTTCAGTGAGGGATTCTCCAAAGAATATCCAATGGAGTCAACAAATGCATCAATTTGCATCTTAGTCGGTTCAGCGCCCCACTGTTGGTTCTTAGGGCGTATAAGGAGACGCAAAGCCTTCCTGAGAAATCCAGAGATGAAGGAGAAGGACCCTAGTTCAGGAATTTTGAACTCAATAGCAGGGAGTTGGGTTCCTTTGTCAGTTGTCAGTATGGTACAGTGAGCCGTGTACCACAAGGCTTGAAGATGGGAAGTGATGCCGACCGGGTTGTGAACAAACGCGTGCATCAAGGGGCATGCCTTGATGAAAGCAGCTCCTTCAGTGAATTGGGGGCGATCTGCAGGGATTTCTACCAACGCTATGTAGTTGCAGGACTTGAAGACTGCTCTTTCCAAAGGGAAGTGACAAGTTGGTGCAGCGACCGGAGTCGTTTCTTCAGCAGCAGAGGAGGTTGCAGCAGTTTTACTTGCAGATGCCATTGCTGTGGGATAGATAGGAACACCAAAGAGGTAAATCATGGTTTTATACATAAATGTATAAACTAGAGGTTGGTATAAAGAATACCAAATGTAAGATCAAAGAAAACAAATATTTTGATGAACAATATCAAAATGTTTGTTATAAACAATAATAAAAAGCTAAGGTAAATGGATTAAAGTTTAGAAAATTTTCTGTTCTAAGGAAAGAACTTAGAACAGGGTTTTTATAGAGAAAAAAAACTTCTTTTTAAGTTGATCCAGATTATCTTTATTTTTATTTTTAGAGGTTAAGGAGAAGAGAGGTGAAACAAGATGTTTCCAGTCATAATATAAGGTTTAGATCAAACCTTAGTTGAGTTCTTAGGAGAAAAACACACACAAGCGTGTTCTTGGTGTTCTTGAGAAACTTAGAAGATTCGAAGAATTTATTTTGCCTTGGGAATAGTTATGAAAGCGGAAGGAGCAAAGTAAGGCAAAGAGAATGCTTAAATAGCAAGAGGAGAGAGAAAGAAAGGAGTGCTAAACGACGGTTTTAGCTTTTTGAAAAAGAAATGATGATCTGGCGCACGTTCCAAGAAAGGAGTTGGAATGGAAACGTCGCGTTCTGTCGTGTGTCAGAAAAAGTCTGACGTGTCCTTTCCTTTATTTTTAAAAGATTATAATGATAATTATCCATAAGCAAGGTTTATCATTAATAATTTTTAGAAAAATCTTCATCACTAATAATAAAGGATTCTCAGTGATGAGTTTTAATTTTAAGAGAGACATTCTTTGATGAGAAAAGATATCAAAGAGTGTTAAAAATTAGAAGAATAATACCTGAGGAGATGGCCTAGATATCGCTGAATCAGAGTTCAGAGAATGGAAAGTTTGAAAGCTTTATTTGTAATCCTTTGTTGGTCACTGATTAATAAATTATTCAGCGTTCAACATACCAAGTTCGCTGATGAGTAGATTGAATCTAGTTTCATCAAGAGGTTTGGTGAAAAGATCAGCGAGCTGATATTCAGTAGGAACAAAATGGAGCTCAACTTCACCATTCATCACATGATCTCTGATAAAGTGATATCGGATCTCAATGTGCTTGGTTTTGGAGTGAAGTACAGGGTTGTTGGCAATTGCAATAGCACTTGTGCTATCACAATAGATAGGAATTTTAGAGAGCTTGAGATTGTAGTCTCTTAGTTGATTTCTCATCCAAAGTATTTGAGCACAACAACTACCAGCGGCTACATACTCAGCTTCAGCGGTGGAAGTGGACACTGAGTTTTGCTTTTTACTTGTCCAACTTATTAGTTTTCCACCTAGCAGTTGACACCCACCAGTGGTGCTCTTTTTGTCTATCTTACAACCTGCAAAGTCACTGTCAGAGTAACCAATAAGATCAAATCCTGAGCCTTTGGGATACCAGAGACCAAGATTTGGAGTTCCTTTCAGGTATCTGAAGATTCGCTTTACAGCGATTAGATGGGATTCCTTCGGTTCAACTTGATACCGAGCACAGAGACAGGTAGCGTACATGATGTCTGGTCTACTCGCTGTAAGGTATAGCAGAGACCCAATCATTCCTCGATAGGCAGTGACATTTACTGGTTTCCCATTGGGATCCTTGTTTAATGTCAGAGGAGGCGCCATAGGAGTCTTCATCACTGAGCATTGATTCATGTCGAATTTATTCGGCATGTCTTTAACATATTTGCTTTGACAAATAAAGATTCCTTTGTCAGATTGCTTAATCTGCAAGCCTAGAAAATATGTTAGTTCACCCATCATACTCATTTTATATTGTTTTTGAATTCTTGCAGCGAAACGAGTGCAAAGTTTGGGTCTTGTGGAACCAAAGATAATGTCATCAACATATATCTGAGCGAGAATAGTATGACCTTTGTATTTTTTTAAAAACAGAGTTTGGTCAATTTTTCCACGAACAAATTTTTCTTTAAGAAGAAATTTAGAAAGGGTATCATACCAAGCTCTAGGAGCTTGTTTTAACCCGTAAAGAGCTTTTTCAAGTTTAAAAACATAACCAGGATGGTTAGGGTCTGAGAAACCAGGGGGTTGTTCAACATAAACTTCCTCACTGAGTTTTCCATTTAGAAAAGCACTTTTAACATCCATTTGAAAAACTTTGAAGTCTTTATGGGCAGCATAAGCTAAAAAGAGTCTTATGGCTTCTAAACGAGCAACAGGTGCAAAGGTTTCATCATAGTCAATTCCTTCTTCCTGTCTATAACCTCGAGCATCAAGTCTAGCCTTATTGCGAATTATAGTCTCGTTTTCATCTAGCTTATTTCTGAAAACCCATTTGGTTCCTATGACAGTTTTACCAGATGGTCTAGGAACAAGATTCCAGACTTTATTTCTACGAAATTCAGTCAGTTCTTCTTGCATAGCTGATACCCAGCTAGGATCGGAGATAGCTTGATCTATTTTCTTAGGTTCAGAAAGAGAAATGAAGTTAACATAAAGACAGATATTACCTGTACCTCTACGTGTTTTGATACCTGCATTGGGATCACCGATAATCTGGTTTATTGGATGATTTGAAGTCCATCGCTGAGCTGGAGGTTGAGGAGAGAGATCAACAATAGATTCAGCGACCTGTTCTTCAGATTCTGGAATAGGACTTGTTTCAGCAATAGGTACCTCATTTAGAATCAATTCAGGGGATTGATTTTCCAAAAGTTGTTTGGTTGTTCACAGAGGAATTTCCAAGAGAGGAATCAGCAACAGGAATCTGATTTAGAGGAGTAACATTCATCCCTGAAGATGGATGATTATTACTTGTTGGGTTTACAGGGATTTCATCATCACTTGCTTCAGCTTGAGTCTGATTGCTGAAGTATGTTTCAGGTTCCCCATAATGAGATCTCATCCAGGCATTCAATTCTTCATCATCATCATCAGAGGGAGAAGTATGAATGGGACGAGATTCATCAAAGTTAACGTGCATGGGTTCTTCAACATGTTGTCTTCTTTTGTTGAATACTCTGAAGGATTTAGATATAGAGGAGTATCCAAGAAATATACCATCGTCAGCTTTTGGATCAAATTTACCTAAATGATCTCTGTCATTCAGAATGTAACATCTACATCCAAAAATGTGGAAATATTTCAGAGTAGGTCTTCTTCCATGAAATAATTCATAGGGGGTCTTCTTAAATCGTTTAACTATCAGGGATCGATTTTGAGTGAAGCATGCTGTATTAACTGCTTCAATCCAGAACTGAGTTGGAAGATGCGATTCACTGAGCATTGAGCGAGCCGCTTCAATGATAGTACGATTTCTTCTTTCAGCAACACCATTTTGCTGAGGAGTTCTTACAGAGGAGAAGTTGTGAGAGATGCCTCTTTCTTCAAGGAAGTTATCTAGAGTACTGTTTTTGAATTCAGTGCCATGATCACTTCTTATGGAACGAACAATTAGATTGTTCAAAACTTCCATCTTTTTGATAAAAGAGATTATCATATCAGGGGTATCACTTTTGGATCGAAGAAAGAACACCCATGTGTATCTGGAGTATTCATCAACAATCACTAAAGTGTATTTCTTCCCAGAGATCGATTGGACATTAACGGGTCCAAATAGATCCATGTGAAGTAGCTGAAGAGGAGTGGTCACAGAAGAAACTTGCTTTGACCTGAAAGAGGCTTTTGTCAGCTTTCCCTTCTCACACGCTGAACAAAGAGATTCCTTTGTAAAGGTATGATTTGGGAGGTCTCTGACTAAATCTTTTCGAGACAATTCATTTATTGTCTTAAAGTTATGATGAGAGAGTCTTTTGTGCCATAACCAGTTTATGTCAGTGGATGCTTTAGAGATAAAGCACATGTTCTCAGAGTGAGAACTATTCATATTTATGACATATACATTTTCCACTCTTTTGCCTGTAAGGGCAAGCTTATCATTTCCGTCAGTGACAGCACACCTATTTTTCAAGAATAGAACTTTGAAGTCTTTGTCACATAACTGACTAACGCTTAAGAGATTGTGCTTTAGTCCCTTAACGTAAGCAACACGAGAGAAAGATGTGGCTCCGTTGGACAAAATTCCATAACCTTTAGTGTATCCTTTGCCATTTCCACCAAAGGTCACTGATGGACCAGCTTCTTCTTTGTAGTCAGAAAGCAGAGATTTTCTGCCTGTCATGTGCCTTGAGCATCCGCTATCAAGATACCAGATACCTTTGGCACTCTGCATACAACAAAACATTAATTGTTTAAAGGTACCCATACTACTATGGGTCCTGCTTGGTTAGATAGAGGATTGGCGGAGGAGCTACTAGCTGAAGAACTCTCTTCGGTGGATATCTTCACCTTTGATGGTTTTGCAACCTTGGTGGATTTCACTCTCGCTGATTTATCAGCTTGAGCTACTTTCTTTCCATGAGCTAGTTTATCAGCTCTAGTAGCATTAGGACATATGCTTGCAATGTGGTAGTTTCACCACAGTGATAGTATTTCCTATATTTAAAGGGTTTGGAAATCAGAGAGGGAGCAGGAAATTTCTCAGGGATAGATCCGAGAATTCCTTTATCCATGGTCCTTGGAGGTATAACAACCTTTTCAGGAGTAGGAGTGAGATCGATTTTAATTCTGGGAGTTGGTCTCTGAGAGAAGTCAGGGACCTTCTTCCCAGTTTTAGAAACTTTCTCTGAGGATTTTTTGTTCCTATCTTGAGTTTTCTTATTCTTAGGAACTTGATTAAGAAACTTGTTCTTGATCACTTTCTTAGAATTTAGAATAGAAAGCTTCTCTTTAAAAGAGGAGGAAGAAGAGGTTGAAGAAGAAGGATCAGGGATAGAAGAAACAAACATTCCGAATTTTAGCATGGAACGATCATTCTCTGATTCTTCCTTTTCAGGGTTATAGCCTAACCCACTTCTTACTTTCATAGGTATTTGAGCATTGATGATCTCATTGACTTTATCAGAAGCCTTACACCATCCTTCGATGGTTGCCTTTTCAGACTTGAGATCAGCGATAGCCTTTTCCCTATCAGCGATAGCTTGTTGTTTCTCGATGTTTATAGTTTGATTTGCAAAAACTTGGTCTTTGAGAGATTCCTCAATTTTAGAAAGTTCTTTGATTCTTATATGGCAATTTTTTAATTGTTCAGATAAGTCAGTGTTAATTCTCTCAGCCTTAATTTTTCCATTTAAAGCATCATAGAAATTAACAGTCATAGCATCTAGAGTTGACAAGTTATCACTTACAGAAGGTAAAGAGACAGAGGAGATTGTTACCTGAGTAGAAGGAGACTCAGAGGAAGAAGTCTCAGTGACTTCTTCAGCGTCTTCAATTCTTGCTATCAGACAGAGAAAGGAAAGATCTTCTTCATCTGAACCAGACTCTTCAGAGGTCTTGTCCCAGTCATCTTCAGTATCCCAGTCAACTTCTTCAGCTACAAGGCCTTTGCCTTTTTGCTGGTTTTTCTTCATATCTTTGTATTTGTTTTTCAGTTTCAAATACTTCTCCTTTTTATCAGAGGTATGGGAGGTAGTGGGAGCAGCAACTTTCTTTGACCTACATTCACTTGCGAATGACCCTTTCGCTGACAGTTGAAGCAAATCGCTGAGGCTTTCTCAGCAGGCAGCGATTTCTGCTTTTCAGAGTCAGAGAGGTTGGAAGGTTTTTGAAAATTGCTCTTTCTAGCAAATCTTTTAAAGTTATTAGTTAAAAGGGCTAGAGAGTTATCAAACTCAGAGATGTCTGGATCAGTGAGTTCATCTTCTGAATCAGTTTGACCTAATTCAGTAATGGAGGTGATAGTAGAAGAAGGAGCATTTTTGGAAGAAGATCCCTCAGAAGTCACAAGTGCTAAAGAAGTACTTTTAGCACATTTGAGTTCATTAATTAGGTTCTTCCTTAGAAGCTGGGATTGTTCCTCATTTAAGAGCATACCATATAATACACTTAATGACAAGGTTTCAAGATTCTTTGACAGTTTTATACATGTAGTGTACACTGCCCATTGATCTGGCAATGCCTCCATGAACTTTGTCAGAATTTCAGCGTTTAAATAAATTCTATCGACTGATTTAAGATCAATCAGCAGACAGTTAAATCGCTGGTGAATTTGAGAAAGAGATTCACCCTTTTGATACATAAAACTTTCATATTTTCTTACGAGGTTTATGTATCTAGTTACTTTCACTTCAGAAGTTCCTTCATATTGGATACATAATGTATCCCACATGGCTTTTGAAGTCCTCATTTTCATGACAGAATGATAGACCTCATCAGGTAAAGCCGTTGTTATTATTGATCTAGCTTTAGAGTCAATAGCAATTTCTTTCTTGTCTTCTTCAGTCCATCTGTTAGGAGTTTTAACAATGCTCCTCTCAGGAATGGCTGGAGTAGTAGTGGTGGCAGGAACACTAGCTACTATAGTTGTGGGAACGAATGGTCCATTTTCCAGATAGTAGGGAATCTTGGGGTCAAATCCCTCTAGAAATAGAGACATTCTTTCCTTCCATAATGGAAAGTTATCATGGCTAAATCTAGGTGGTTTAGCTAAAGATCCATTATCGTTATAGTTTGTATTAGGGTTTGACATTTTAAAATAGTTTTAAGAGAAAATATTTTAAAGAGACAAGAGGCCAACACTGCTCTGATACCACTTGTTGGTCCCAATAAGGGTCTACAAGAGTTCAATCAAGAGAGAACAGTTTGTAGAGGGGGGGGGGGGGTTGAATACAAACACACAGATTTTTGGTTTTTTAAATGAGTTTATTGAAGTAAACAAATTTACAGTTACAAGCGGAATTAGAACAAGTTTAAAACCTATTCTATTGTAACTAAGAAACACGAAGTATGATGCACAAGAAGATGAAAGAAAGAATAAAGAGGGTATAAGTCAGATAGAAGCATGCATTAAGATGAAGAAGATATCTTCATCTTATTTATACCCGTTTGTCTTTGAAACAAGACAAAAGGTATATGCCACGTGTCAAGCTTAGATAGGAAGCTTGTCCTTGTTAATAAGACAACCATGCTTTTGGCCGAATATGAACAGTACCATATCAGATATGATGGGGACATAAGAGACAAGTCGTACGTCCTTTTCTGACATGGTTCTAGGTTTGACTTTTGTGCATCGAGGATAAGATCAATCTTTAATCTTGCAAAGGAAGCTTCATTTGATCGCTGATACTGAATATTCAAGGATGAATCTTCAGTGTCGCTGAGGCTTCACAAGACTTCACACTAGTAGTATATGGTTCAAAACGCCTTGTTCCATCCGGCGGGAATCCCCTCCATCGCAACAACTTACTGTCTTGTTTTCTTCGCTGCTTCTTTTTTTTTACAAAAGATTAAACGAAAGCGGTTGCTAATGCTTGTAGCTTGGGAAGAAGTAGACAATCGCTGCTATCGCTGAACCGCTTCAGTTCACTTAGCTGATTATCTCTTTCTTCAGCTAGAGTCTTCGACTGTCGCTGAATGGTCTTCTGGTGTGATAACTGATCTTCAGGTCTTCAGTGATAACCTCGTAGTTCCTTGATCTTCAGCGGTCGCTGATAGCAATCAGCGTGTGCTGTCGCTGAACTTGAACAGAAGCTTAACTATGGAATTTCACTAAGTATAGTAAAGGAATCATATTCAAATCACTGAGAGGAGTTATGATCAACAGAATATAAGCTACAATTAATCAAACCCCAAATTGTAGCTTATATTCAGTTTGAATATAAGCTACAAGTATACAAACCCCAAATTGTAGCTTATATTCAGTCTGAATATAAGCTACAAGTATACAAACCCTAAATTGTAGCTTATTTTCAGTTTGAATATAAGCTACAAGTATACAAACCCCAAATTGTAGCTTATATTCAGTATGAATATAAGCTACAGGTATACAAACCCAAAATTGTAGCTTATATTCAGACTGAATATAAGCTACAAGAGTACAAGTATACAAACCCCAAATTGTAGCTTATATTCAGTCTAAATATAAGCTACAAGAGTACAAGTATAGAAACACCAAATTGTAGCTTATATTCAGTCTGAATATAAGCTACAAGTATACAAACACCAAATTGTAGCTTATTTTCAGACTGAATATAAGCTACAAGTATGCAAACCTCAAACTGTAGCTTATATTCAGTCTGAATATAAGCTACAATTATTCAAACACCTATGTATAGAATATATTCAGTCTGAATATAAGCTACAAGTATACAAACCCAAAATTGTAGTTATATTCAGACTGAATATAAGCTACAAGAGTACAAGTATACAAACCCCAAATTGTAGCTTATATTTAGTCTGAATATAAGCTACAAGAGTACAAGCATACAAACCTCAAATTGTAACTTATATTCAGTCTGAATATAACTTATAATTACACAAACCCCAAATTGTAGCTTATATTTAGACTGAATATAAGCTACAGTTATTCAAACCACTAATTATAGACTATATGCAGTCTGAATATAAGCTACATTTAATCAAACCCCAAATTGTAGCTTATATTCAGACTGAATATAAGCTACAAGTATACAAACCCTAAATTGTAGCTTATATTCAGTCTGAATATAAGTTACAAGTATACAAACCCGAAATTGTAGCTTATATTCAGTATGAATGTAAGCTACAGGTATACAAACCCCAAATTGTAGCTTATATTCAGTCTGAATATAAGTTACAGGTATACAAACCCCAAATTGTAGCTTATATTCAGTCTGAATATAAGCTACAATTATTCAAACACCTATTTATAGAATATATTCAGTCTGAATATAAGCTACAAGTATACAAACCCAAATTGTAGCTTATATTCAGACTGAATATAAATTACAAGAGTACAAGTATAGAAACCCCAAATTGTAGCTTATATTCAGTCTAAATATAAGCTACAAGAGTACAAGTATAGAAACACCAAATTGTAGCTTATATTCAGTCTGAATATAAGCTACAAATATACAAACCCCAAATTGTAGCTTATATTCAGTCTTAATATAAACTAGAGTTATTCAAACCCCTAATTATAGAATATATTCAGTTTGAATATAAGCTACAACTATTCAAACCCCAAATTGTAGCTTATATTCAGTCTGAATATAAGCTACAAGTATACAAACCCCAAATTGTAGCTTATATTCAGTTTGAATATAAGCTACAAGTATACAAGCCCCAAATTGTAGCTTATATTCAGACTGAATATAAGCTACAAGTATACAAACCCCAAATTGTAGCTTATATTCAGTCTGAATATAAGCTACTATTATTCAAACACCTATTTATAGAATATATTTAGTCTGAATATATGTTACAAGTATACAAACCCAAAATTGTAGCTTATATTCAGACTGAATATAACCTACAATGGAACCAAAGGTTTTGAAAGACAAGAATTCAAACAAATGTGTTTCAAAGAAGCTTCCTCTGATAAAATGATGAACGATCATATTAAAGGGAAAAAAACATTTGAATAACTTTCTTATACTTCATCAAGAAAAACAATCTGGATCTGAAAAGGCTTGTGATTCTAAGGAGGAACACAAAACAAAAACAAACTTGTGCGAAAATTTATTTTGGGAAAGATGATGAAGAAATTTGGGGGCGGAAGTAAAATTTCTTTTGGGGAAGATGATGAAGAAATTTGGGAAGATGATGAAGAAATTTAGGGAAGATGAATCGTCAGGTTGTATTTATGATTTAAACCATGACCTGAGTTTTCCACTTATTTACAAAAATGCCACCGCGAATTTTATCCCTAATCTTTTGATCTGATCTAAAATGGATGGTTGTGATTCATCCTCATGTTCACAATCATAGATAGGTTCACATTTGAACCCATCCCTATATATATATATATACATATATATATACATATATATATATAGGGATGGGTTCAAATGTGAACCTATCTTTGATTGTGAACATGATGATGCATCTTAGCCATCCATTTAAAATCAGATCAAAAAATCAATGCACAAAACGCACGGTGGCATTTTTGTAAATAAGTGGAAAACTCGAGTCATGGCTTAAACAATAATTAGCGCGTAGGGGCAGCATCGTAAATATAACATGTTCGTCAATTTCTTCATCTTCGTTGTCCCCAAACAACGATTTTGCCATCAATCTCTTCATTGTCGTCGTCACCAAGTAACAATTCGACAAAAATCAGTTCATCGTCGTCGTCACCAAGCAACTTATTTCCTACAGAATTGTAGCTTATGTTTAGTCTGATTATAAGCTAAAATTATGTGTTTGTATAATTGTAGTTTATATTCAGTCTGAATATAAGCATAAAATGTTATGCTTATATTCAGACTGAATATAAGCTACAATTATGTGTTTGTATAATTGTAGCTTATATTCAGACTGAATATAAGCTAAAATTATATGTTTGTATAATTGTAGCTTATATTCAGTCTGAATATAAGCATAACATTGTAGTATCACAATGTCATGTTTATATTCAGTCTGAATATAAACTACAATTATGGGTTTGTATGATTGTAGCTTATATTCAGTCTGAATATAAGCTAAAATTATGTGTTTGTATATTTGTATCTTATATTCAGTCTGAATATAAGCATAAAATGTTATGCTTATATTCAGACTGAATAAAAGCTGCAATTATGAGTTTGTATAATTGTAGTTTATATTCAGTCTGAATATAAGCTAAAATTATGTGTTTGTATAATTGTAGCTTATATTCAGTCTGAATATAAGCATAACATTTTAGTATCACAATGTCATGTTTATATATTCAGTCTGAATATAAGCTACAATTATGAGTTTCTATAATTGTAGCTTATATTCAGTCTGAATATAAGCATAACATTGTGATTTCACAATGTCATGTTTATATTCAGTCTGAATATAAGCTACAATTATGGGTTTGTATAATTTTAGCTTATATTCAGTCTGAATATAAGCTAAAATTATGTGTTTGTATAATTGTAGTTTATATTCAGTCTGAATATAAGCATAAAATGTTATGCTTATATTCAGACTGAATATAAGCTACAATTATGTGTTTGTATAATTGTAGCTTATATTCAGACTGAATATAAGCATAACATTGTAGTATCACAATGTCATGTTTATATTCAGTCTGAATATAAGCTACAATTATGGATTTGTATAATTGTAGCTTATATTCAGTCTGAATATAAGATAAAATTATTGGTTTGTATAATTGTAGCTTATATTCAGTCTGGATATAACCTAAAATTATGTGTTTGTATAATTGTAGCTTATATTCAGTCTGAATATAAGCTAAAATTATGTGTTTGTATAATTGTAGCTTATATTCAGTCTGAATATAAGCATAACATTTTAGTATCACAATGTCATGTTTATATTCAGTCTGAATATAAGTTACAATTATGAGTTTGTATAATTGTAGCTTATATTCAGTCTGAATATAAGCTAAAATTATGTGTTTGTATAATTGTAGCTTATATTCAGTCTGAATATAAGCTAAAATTATGTGTTTCTATAAACGTAGCTTATATTCAGTCTGAATATAAGCATAACATTGTTCCTGACGAAGAAGCAGGCTCCATTGAAAAAACAGAATTAACAATTTAGTTTCAGAAATCGAAAATCCGATTTCTAAAGTTCTTCACAGCAATAAATACGATTAACAGAGAAGAATTCGATTTCCAGAGAGAGTTCGATTTACAGAGAAAATTTCGATTAACAAAGGATGAGAGAATTAAGCGGGAGTGATAAACTTGCCTTATTTACCCCTCAAGCCACATTTAAAGAACGGCTTCAATTTGGCTCAGATCAAGGGATTAGATCTGTCCTTAGGTTCACAACAAAAGATAGGTTCACATTTGAACTTTCCTCTCTCTCTCTCTCTCTCTCTCTCTCTCTCTCTCTATATATATATATATATAGGGGGCTCTTCAAGAGAGATTTAGGTTAATCTTGATAACCATGAGATCTAATCTAAGCCACACATTATTAATAATGAATGGCTATTATTAAAAATATTAATTTTGGTAATTATCTATTATTTAAAAAAAATATATTTATAAATAATATTTAAGGGTAAATAAGTCTTTTTATAAATCTCTCTCTCTCCCTCTTCCCAAACTTATTCCGTAAACCTTGGTGATTATATCTATTATGATAATCAAGAATTTTTGTGATACTTATTATGATAATCAAGAATACGTACCATACACATTCATACGAATATGTACCATACACATTCAAAAACCCTATTATGATACCTATTATGATACCTATTATGATAATCAAAAACCTATTATGATACCTATTATGATAATCAAAAACCCTCTCCCTTCATACGAATATGTATCATACACATTCATAAAAGATAACACATGTCTTCAAATATTTTGTAACTTTGGTGGTACCTTTTAAGAGGAATAAAAGGTACCACACACATATCTTCATAACAGGTACCACACATTCAAAAAATCGGATCAAACAATATATCAATACGAATATGTACCATACACATTCATAAAAGGTACCACATATCTTCAAATATTTTGAATTCAGACTATGAAGGGAATCGATTGAAAGAATAGTTTTTCCGATTTGTTTTGGTATTATTCGGCTAGAAAATTTAGGAAATATACCTTTTTAATCTTTATCTAATTTGTAACAAAAAATAAATAATAATATTATTAATTATTAAATTTGTTAATTTACCAAATTACCCCTTTTATTTATGGTTAGTAGTGGATCTCATGGTTATCAATATTTATAGGGTTCTCATTTGATTATGCCCCTATATAGGGGGTGGGTTCAAATGTGAACCTATCTTTGATTGTGAACATGAGGATGAATCACAACCATCCATTTTAAATCAGATCAAAAGATGAGGGATAAAATTTGCGGTGGCATTTTTGTAAATAAGTGGAAAACTCAGGCCATGGCTTAAATCATAAATACAACCTGACGATTCAAATCAGAACCAGACATCATCATCTTCCCCAAATTTCTTCATCATCTTCCCCAAATTTCTTCATCATTTTCCCCAAAATAAATTTCACTTCGGCCCCAAATTTCTTCATCATCATCCCCAAAATAAATTTCACTTCCGCCCCCAAATTTCTTCATCATCTTCCCCAAAATAAATTTTCGCACAAGTTTGTTTTTGCTTTGTGTTCCTCCTTAGAATCACAAGTCTTTTCAGATCCAGATTCTTTTTCTTAATGAAGTGTAAGAAGGTTATTCAAATGTTTTTTTCCCTTTAATATGATCGTTCATCATTTTATCAGAGGAAGCTTCTTTGAAACACATTTGCTTGAATTCTAGTTTTTCAAAACCTTTGGTTCCATTGTAGGTTAAATTCAGACAGAATATACGCTACAATTTGAGATTTGTATACTTGTAGCTTATATTCAGACTGAATATAGTCTATAATTAGGTATTTGTATATACTTGTAGCTTATATTAAGACTGAATATAAGCTACAATTTGGGGTTTGTATATACTTGTAGCTTATATTCAGACTGAATATAAGCTACAATTTGCGGTTTATATACTTGTAGCTTATCTTCAGACTGAATATATGCTACAATTTGTGGGTTTGTATACCTTGTATCTTATATTCAGACTGAATATAAGCTACAATTTGGGGTTTGTATACTTGTAGCTTATATTCAGACTGAATATAAGCTACAATTTGGGGTTTGTATATACTTGTAGCTTATATTCAGACTGAATATAAGCTACAATTTGGGGTTTGTATACTTGTAGCTTATATTCAGACTGAATATAAGCTACAATTTGGGGTTTGTATACTTGTAGCTTATATTCAGACGGAATATAAGCTACAATTTGGGGTTTGTATATACTTGTAGCTTATATTCAGACCGAATATAAGCTACAATTTGGGGTTTGTATACTTGTAGCTTATATTCAGACCGAATATAAGCTACAATTTGGGGTTTGTATACTTGTAGCTTATATTCAGACCGAATATAAGCTACAATTTGGGGTTCGTATATACTTGTAGCTTATATTCAGACCGAATATAAGCTACAATTTGGGGTTTGTATACTTGTAGCTTATATTCAGACCGAATATAAGCTACAATTTGGGGTTTGTATACTTGTAGCTTATATTCAGACCAAATATAAGCTACAATTTGGGGTTTGTATATACTTGTAGCTTATTTTCAGACCGAATATAAGCTACAATTTGGGGTTTATATACTTGTAGCTAATATTCAGACTGAATATAAGCTACAATTTGGGGTTTGTATATACTTGTAGCTTATATTCAGATTGAATATAAGCTACAATTTCGGGTTTGTATATATTTGTAGCTTAGATTCAGTCTGAATATAAGCTACAATTTGGGGTTTGTATACTTGTTTATATTCAGACTAAATATAAGCTACAATTTGGGGTTTGTTTATACTTGTAGCTTATATTCAGGTTGAATGTAAGTTACAATTTGGGGTTTGTATATTTGTAGCTTATATTCAGACTGAATATAGTCTATAATTAGATGTTTGAATAATTGTAGCTTATATTCAAACTGAATATAAGCTACAATTTGGGGTTTGTATACTTGTAGCTTATATTCAGACTGAATGTAAGCTACAATTTGGGATCTGTATACTTGTAACTTATATTCAGACTGAATATAGTCTATAATTAGGTGTTTGAATAATTGTAGCTTATATTCAGACTGAATATAAGCTATAATTTCGGGTTTGTATATTTGTAGCTTATATTCAGACTGAATATAGTCTGATGAAGAAACAGAATCCATGGAAACGAAATCAGATCAAAAATCGACAAATTGAGCTTCAAAAATTGCAAATCGGAACTGATATCAACGAATTTAATGAAGTTCTTCAGCAGTGAATCCGATTAACAGTGGATATCAATGAATCCGATTAACAGGGACAGCCGCTGTGGGTCTAGTTCGTGGCTTAGTCAAAGGCGTTTTGAGTTGTTGCTCTTTTTGTTTTGTTTGGGATGGTTTTTGTAGGCGTTGCGGTTTGGTTTGCTCCTTGCAAACCTTCTGCCTCTTGCTTCTTTTTTATTTTTTGATTTCGTGGGTTTCTGTTGTTTTTCTCTTGCTCCTTGGGTTGTTGTTGGAGCTTTACTCTGTTTGGTTGGTTTTTGTTTGGGTAATATATTTTGATTCCTTTAAAAAAAAATAAGGAGATAATAAGGAGAGAAATAAGCTGGATGATATCAATGATAATAAGGAAAGAATAAAGGAGAATCAGGAAAAAAAATATAAACTTCCAGAATTACCCCTCAAGCCACGTTTGAATATGGCTTAGATCAAGGGCTGAGATTCATCCTCATGTTCACAATTAAAGATAGGTTTATTTTTGAACTTTCCTCTCTCTCTCTCTCTCTCTCTCTCTCTCTATATATATATATATATATATATATATATATATGGGCGGGTTCAACATAAGGACAAAGAACAGCGGGACACATGTCTAATGTGTTTTCTTTACTAAATAATCAATCTAAATGAAAATTAACAAATAATATATAAAGTACAAAAACGTCTAACATAAACATTGATTAAAAACCTCACATTCACACAAAACGTCTAAACGTTTCTTATTTTACACTTCATTTAAAGAATAGAAAATATCTAGACTTATATTCATAGATATTTTGTCCTTTTTAAACATCCATTTTATGTTCCGCAGCTCGTCGTATTGTGCGGGCACACTGCTAGTATCATTTCCACGGAGGCAAATCTTTACATGTTAGGTAAGAGGATAACAAGTTACGCATTTTAACCCTTTCTATTAGTAAGGTTGTCGTATCGATCAAGGCGTATTTATATGTGTGTGTGTAAGTTGCTTATTTAATGAGAGCTAATAAGAGGTTAGTAAACATCTACTAAGTACGAAAAAGTATTGGTTAAAAAATTATACCCTTAGTAAAGCCTCAGGGGCTAAAGGTTACTTTTGATGAATCTTCAGGGTACTAGAGTAACTAGTTACATTTTCAAGAGGCTAATGTGTAAGTTCGGATAGTATATATAATTTGTGTAGATTTCGTCAATTATCATTCAAATTCAAGTTGCTTATTCTTTTATATCCTCTCATATCTTGTTTTTGAAATAATATTTTTAATTAACAATTTTAAATTTTCCTTACTTAGTACACACTGAAAGGGGTAAAACAATGGATTTCTTGATAACCACGTCAAGTAACTACTGGATGAACTGACGAGTATTGTTGTATGGTTTATGGATATTGATATCAATAGCATTGGCTTTATATTTTATAAAGAAATACGAAGGGCCTAATAAACGAAGACCAAGAAACGAAGAAGAAGAAGAAGATTGCATAGAGGTGTTGTATAAGGATGAAGTCTGGAAGACATGCCTATAAAGAATCCATCCAGCTTGGTTGATGGCTTATAGAATATTTGCGTTTTTTGTGCTCTTAATTGTTATCAACCTAAATACCACTGTTTATCGAGGACCACTTTTTACTACTATACAGAATAAGTTTTCCCCTCTTCCATGCATCCATTATAATATCATTCTTTATTTTGCCACTCAATTTTCAAGAAATGTATTGGATAATCAATTCTTTAATCCTCAATTTACCATTTTTTATGAAAATGTTACTTTGTTTCATTTGTGTGGTAGTTGTAGGTGGACTCTTACTTTGATTACTATATATTTTGGGATATGTTTCATGAACATCATCTTGTTCTTTCTTACACGCCTTTCGCTTTACCTTTCTTTCTTACAATTGGTTTTTCTTTTTTGAAATCTTCTTTTTGAAATTTTCTTTTCTTGGTGTTTTTTTTGCCCTACTTGGATCGTTGTTAGCAATATATGGATGGTACCACGAAGTTGCTGGTGCCAAAAGTGAGGAATTAGATGAACAACTAGCAGCACACCAAAGGTGCCCTCGTCAAATTGCTGGCTTTGGGGGCTATATTTTTCAAATTATATATCAGGTAATCCCAAGAACACAAAAAAATGGTCAAAAAATGAACCATTCATGATGCCATTATGTTCGGTAGATGTTGGCAGATGCCATTATACTTACAGACTGCATTTACCTGTCAGCATCAAATACACACCCGCCAACATCTACCGAACATAATAGCATCATGAATGGTTCATTTTTTGACCATTTATTTGTGTTCTTGGGATTTTACCTGATATATAATTTGAAAAGTATAGCCCCTAAAGCCAGAAATTTGACGAGGGCACCTTTGGTCTGCTGCAAGTTCTTCATCTAATTCCTCACTTCTGGCACCAGCAACTTTGTGGTACCATCCATATATTGATAACAACGATCCAAGTTAGGAAAAAAAACACCAAGTACATAAATCCAAGAAAAGAAAATTTCAAAAAAGGAAAACCATTGTTAGGATTTAATTTAATTGTGCCAAAATAAGGAAACGTTGTTTTATTGTAAACATGACAAGTGCATAATGCTATTCTCTTTGTTTCCTTGTATAGTTTAATCCTTCAATATAAATAGGCGCATAGGGTTCATTGTATTAGTACGTGCGAAATATTAAGAGCTAAACTGCTAGAGAGAAACATGATATATTATTCAATACAAGTGAGATATCCGGCTTCGGATCTTCATTAATTGTGTGTTCTTCGTGTTCGTATTAATTCTTTTAGTACTTGATCATATTCTGGGATCCACAATTGGTATCAGAGCTACACGATCTAATTTTTGATCTGATTCTGATCGAGTTCGAAAAACAAGGTAAAAATTCCGAATCTTACACTGTTCAAAAACTTATCGATTCAAGCTTTCCAAGCCTGAATCGACAAGATTTCTTATCGCATCTTTGATTATCGACAAATCTTGTTTATTGCATATTTGATTATCGACAAATCTTGTTTATCACATCTTTAAGTATCGATAAGAATTTTATATCGCATCTGTTATTATCGATAAGTATTTTTATCGCATCTGCTTTTATCGATAAGAATTTTTATCGCATCTTTATCACCCGACAAGATTCAGATTCTCATTCAATTTTTGTTTTGTTTAAATCTTTGTACTTTTGCTTCACTTTTATTAGAAAACTCAGGGTCTCCGACTTCTGCAGCTTTTCTAGTATAAGAGTTCTCAAGTATAAGTCTTAAACTTTAACAAAATTCTAATTTTTTACTTTAGTTTAAACCTTAGTACTTTTGCTTCACTTTCATTAGAAAACTCAGAGTCTCTGACTTCTGCAGCTTTTCTAGTTTAAGAGTTCTCAAGTACACTGCTTAAACTTTAAGTAAATCTTTTTAATTTATTTTTGATATTATTGGGGACTCGGGAACTTAGATCTTCTCTTCCTTAAAAAGACTCTGTTCTTTTTTTTTGTCTACGAAGGCTTTTTCTTGCTCTTCAAAATTCAAAATAAAGATAAAAAGGAATTTCAGAATCTTGGTTTAACTCACGTTCATTAGACCCGACAAGTTTTCTTATCGCCACTTTATTACCCGACATAAATACTTATCGGCTCCTAGTTACCCGATATAAAATCTTCTCGATTCTGCTCAACCCGATAAGTTTTCTTGTCGAGTTCTCGTAACCCGATATAAATTTTTATCGCGTCCTTTTTTGTCGATAAGATTTTTCTTAAAATCGAGATTTTACTTTAAGTTCTCAAAACTCTTATAATTTTTTCAAAACTCCTTGATCGAGATCACTCTGTCAAGTACCATGAATTCACGCGAAGCAATGGCGATTGGTTCAGACACAAAACCCCCGATTCTATTTCCTGGCGAATATTCTTAGTGGAACGATCAGTTTCTAGACTTCATTGAGCGTAGTAACTACACCGATGAAATCATGAGTTCCATAAAAGAAGGTCCTCCAACCATTTTTTATCAAGACTTCCCTGCCGTACCAAATGCCACTCCTCCTGTCGCTGCCAAAAAGGGAGTCAAACCCAAATCTACTTGGACTGACGAGGAAAAGACAATCATGAAAGGTGATCAACTAGCACGCTCATACCTTCTAATGAGCCTCCCAAATGAGATCTACATGAGCATAAACAACCACAAAAGATCTGCTAAAAGAGATGTGGGAAGAAATTGAAAATTTTATGCTAGGAACAAAGATTGGGACTCAACTGAAAATCACAAACCGCATCTCTCAATACGAAGAATTCAAAGCCAAAGAGGGTGAAAGTCTTACGAATACTTACACTCGGTTTGTTCAATTGGTGAACGAGTTAAGCAAAAACGATATTCGTAAGACAAAGATCGAGAACAACGTGAAGGTTGTTAGCAATCTTCAACCTGAATGGCGTCGTTTTGCCAACCAAATCAAACACAACAAATTTCTCGCTGAACTCGATCTTCACGAAGTATACGAAACCCTACAACAAGACGAGGAGGAGGTACTTGAATCCATGGGGGCAAACACCAAAATCAACAAGTATTCCGATCCAATCGCCTTAGTTGCAAAAGAAACCCCTTCTTTATCCCAAAGCACAGCTCAAGACATCATTCCTGAATTAGAGGACGAAGAGTTCGACTATGATCCGGAAATTGCCAAATTTCAATAACAATTGGTTTTTCTCACAAAATCATTCCAACAAAAGTTCTCTCGTCGCTCAAATTCCAATCAACAAGGATATGCTTCGGGACCAAAGAATCATGAGCGCAAAGCTATGTTTGAGTCTAAACCAAGGAGAGAAGAATCTTGTCCACCACCCAAACCGGAAGACAAATCCAAGGTGAAATGAGCCTGTGCTACAACTGCGGAAAATCCGGCCACTATGCCCGTGAATGCAAAAAGCCAATAGTCAAAGACTCAAACTACTTCACTTACAAATTAATGTTGGCTAAACAAAAGGAGGCCGGAAAAGTACTCATGGTGGAAGATGAACATTGGCTCAATCATGGTAATGATGATGATGATATGGAAAACGAGGTACAAGCACACTTCAGCTTGATGACAATTTTGTTTCCCAATTGCATGACTACACACTCGAGGTAAGCAATTCTGACTATGACAATTTTGTTTCCCAATTGCATGATTTGATGATTCAATTGAAAGAATTACAATCTAAGTTGCAAACCGAGAAACTCTTGGTTTCCAACTTAGAAGCACGTCTAGAAAATAATCATAATCAACTGCTAATTGTCCAATTTGAACTTGCCACCTCTCGAAGTATTGCACAAAATCATCAAAAGGAGAAAACAAGTTTTCAAAACGAAAATTTAAAATTAAAACAACAAATCTCGGATCTCACAAATCAACTTGACAAATCTAAACGTGAGACCGAAGAATTTTCATCAAAATTTGAGTTTGTCACCATACAAATACAAGATCTTTTAGAAAAACTCAAGGATTTGGAACTCAAACTATACAAGATTGGTCAAACTGAACAAACAATTCACTTAAACGCTCCAAAAGATTTAAGTTCAAAGGTTGGATTAGGATTTGATAACCCAAAATGCTTAGAAAATGCCATCTACAATACACCGACTATCTATAAATTTGAATATCTAAATCTTGGTCCAGAATACAAAATTCAATTTATGAAGTCAGATTCCGACGTCGAAGAAAGGGAAGATTTGAATAGGAAAAACAAGAATTTTCATCAAATTCCTTTCTGCTATCCTAAAACAGTACAAAAGTAATCTTCAAAAGAATCTCTTCCAAACGACTATTTTCCATCTTATACCGACGAAGAACTTCAAACTCAAACTCTTGAATTTAAATATATATTCCCACCTTATTTTTAGAAAAGAAAATTGTTCAACTTGAAAAGGTGTTGGAATCTGAACGTTCTTTGTCGGACAACGAAAAAGAGGCATTACTTTCAAAAATTCAAAAACTTGAAAACGAAGCTTCACAATTAACCAAAAACCACGAAACTGATACAATTTCCAATATCTCTCCGTGTAAAGCTTTCGTTAGCACTTATTTAGATGATTGTGAAGAGTTGTTTAAATTGGATCCAAATTATTACCCTCCTAAACAAAAAAGTTCCCTTTCTCTCGACCAAATTAATACTGAATTAGATGACCTTAGATGGCTAGATTTTGGTGAATGTATTTAAGCTCTATAAACTAGGACTTAATTGATGTATATGTTGGTTTATTATTCTTAGTGTCTTTCTTTGTATAAAGTCCTTTAAATGCTTACTCAGTAATCGCTCACCGGTAAGAGTTAATTTATCACCGGGTGAGATTATACAACATCGAAACGATATCGTATCCAACAATTTACCCGGTAAACGTACCAGGTAAGATTCATCACCCTCAATTACTGGGTAAGTCTCTCCATCCTTATTATTTCTTTTCTTGGGTAAGATTTTCGGTCCCTGACATGTTGATCCAGTAGGGTCAAGGAAAATGACCCGGTAAGCGCTTACCGTATAAGCTTTAGTGAACGACCCCTTAGTTTGAACTGTTCTAATGAAACTTTTTGTATCTAGGACTACTTATGTTGGATTCATTTTTTTTCTCTCTCTCTGCTACTACTGCTTGTGTGTTTTACCATATAGTTTTTAAAATTATAATGAACTTAAAGAAAGGAAGTTATTTTTGCAGTGAACTAATGAGCTTGTGAACTTCCCCCAACAAGAACTTAGAAACCGGGAAGAACCGATGAATCCACGACAGGTAATGGGTGATGGGTCGAATTCAGCGTCTAGGTTAGTGATTCGGCTTGATCTTTTTTATTTATATAATATATATATACATACATATAGTGTTCAAATGAGAGAGAACATGAAAATAGTCAAATCACATGTCATATCATAAAGGTTGTGTGGACGACTTGACTCACAACCTAAGTTGCGTCCAAGGTCACGTTGTAATCACAATGTACCATATTTTTGTTTGAACTCATTGTCCATAGATGTATATATAATAATAATAATAATAATAACAACAACAACAATAATAATAATAATAATAATAATAATAATAATAATAATAATAATAATAATAATAATTTGGGTAATGTAGGTAGGCAATGGCAATCACATATTTTGACCGGAGATAACTAAGCCCCATTGATGTTACTTGTGTAGAAAGATGTCCAAGCATTACGACCCAAAGGGCTGCAAACAACATACATTTGAACAGGGCCGACCCTGAGATTTCGGTTGCCCATGTCGAAAAGCCAAAAAAATGCCCCTAACATGCTTATATAAAACCAAAATGAACTATATGAAAGGGGTTTGGAAGCTAGACATCTAGGCGACTCATCCCTACGCCGATTTTATTAAATAAAACAAAAATGATGCAAGGGGGGGGGGACATAAACCAAAACCATATGTAACAAAAATATAAAATACATCACCTAAACGATACCTTCATGGTAGACTGTAGAGTCTAAGTGTTTAACTATTTAATCTAAAGTAGGGGCCGTTTACCAAACGCTTACCCAGGTAAACGCTTACCAAGTCATATTACCTTACCGGAGGAATATGACATGGACCAAAAATCTAACCTGGTAAGAGCGAAGACAAGGAAAACAACGACCAAGAGTCTTACCTGGTTAAGTGATGGAAACGACTCTTACCACGGTAAGCGCTTAGCGAATATAATTGTCGCACATGATGTCGTTTTGGTGGACTAAAATCTTACCCGGTAAGTAAGTGATAGTGTTGAATTTTTTCCGAAAGCACTTATCCGGATAAGATTTGGTAAACGGCCCCTAAACTAAGTGTCTAACGATAATCTTATAATCATTAATCATAAATAAACCTAAGTTAAACAAAAAGCCCTAAACTAAACTAAACAAGTAAACACACAGTAAACACAAAAGTATAAAACAAAAATTTTGTTAAACCTAAACTAAACAATTAAACAAAGTAAGTTAAATAACAAATTACCAATCGAATTTTAGAACTTACATAACTAAACAGTGAATCAACTTTCAAAGATGACTTCAAGATTCAAGAAGCAACAATACAGTGTGAGCGAGAGTCCAGAGAGATGAGCTGTGAGCGATTGAGTGAGTAACGAGTTCCACAATCGACTTCATCAATCGTCACTTCAGAAAGCAAAATCGATAATCCGATCAATATTCAAGGATTCAAGGGCGAGAGACAGAGAGCGAGTCGGAAATCAGAATCGATGGTTAATGGTTTTGATTTTTGAAGCGATGCCGATAGACTGTGATTTGAGCGTGCCTTTAACTTCAGCCCTTTCCCCTTGCACTATAATTATTACTGGTAATTTTTTTAGGCCCAAAATTGAACCTACTATCTACATAGTTGGGCTTAGAAATTGATGCCCTAGCATTTTTTGCTGCCTAGGGCTGCCGCCCCTTGGGCCTATGGCCATGGCCGACCCTGCATTTGAATTGTGTAATCTACAAACTTTGCAGTCTCGATGTTCTTCGCATGTTCATTCATTGCTGCAAATCATTACGGAGCAGATTTTTGTCGTCGTGTGTTTTTTTTTTCCAGTGACCTGAATGTGTTTGTACGAATATCTTTTTATCTTTTGGTAACAACATTTGGGTTTGTTTTTTGGTTAAACAATATAAATTTGTTGTGTTTGTTGATGTTTAAATACAAAAATGCTTCAATTTCAAAGATTGATTGTTATTGTTGTTTGATAATTCTTAAGGATAGATTCTTCTTCGTTGTTTAGTTTCATTGTCACAGTTTTTATAATGATGTTTATGTGGAATGAAAATATATGCATATTTTTTACTTGAGTAGTTATGTTGATATTAAATTGGGTTAAGAAAGTAGTGTAATGTGTATTTGTGTAACAGGTTGATATTTTTTAGTCAACTAAGGGGTGGTTTATCCAAACTCTACTTACTAGGAAGAGTTGAAACTCTAACTTAATTTAAGGGTAAGATTCTAATCTATCAACACGTTATTGTATGCAACAATCTAAAGTACTTGCCAGTTAAGAAATTAAGTTGTCACCTTCACTTACCCGGTTCTTGCCAATTAGCATTAGAGTCTCCTCAAACAAAAGCATCAAAGCTTCAAAATTGTTTACATATACGACTTCCGTCATATTGTACGGGCACATAACTAGTTATTAATAATACATTTATTATTTTCAAAAGAACAATAATACATTTCTGGAATATAATTTTGTATATGTAATTAACTCCAAATCTCAATATAATGCATATCTAAAATCTACTCAATAATACCTATCCAAATCGTCAAATATTTTTCCAACTTCTATAAATTGTTGTGGTCGTATTTGATTCTTTAAACATTTATGGTATTTATATTTTTCAACACATAAAAATGATGTATTTACCCGATGATATGATAATATATATTGATGAAAAGCACGCTTTAAAATTTTGCCAAAATGAGTTTGGTAACTCTATATGGAGTAGAATCTACTTTATGAAATAATGCATAGCACATTATAAAAAGCATTTGCTTAAGCACATCAATTTATAATATAATTAAGCAAATTATTCTAATTATCTTTTTTATGAAGGCAAATTGTCGATAATTAACAAACCTAGGGACATAATGCAATATATTTGTTTCCTATTTTAGGGGTGTTGTATTATATCTTATACAACATACAAATTATATTTGTTACTAATAATTTTCATCACATGATGCAATATATTTCATAACTCTATTAATTAAATATTCTCGAAACCCATCTATATAAAATAAATTTTTTTCCCTCTGGCCAATTTTCTCATAATGAATATTGATAATAATCATTGGTTTTTATTCAAATATTTTAAATATGAATTTTGATCACCGCATGCAACAAACAGTTCTGAACACTAGTTTTATCATATGAAACTAGAGGGGCTAACACCCTGTTTATGAATTATTACTATTTTTTTTAATTCAATGTTATTTCTGATGACAAAAATAATATATTGAATTTTTTTCGTACTTAACAAGTGCCCTTTTCACATCTCGTTCAGAGCCTATAAAACGTTAGGAATGGTCATGGTTTTAATATTTAATATTTCATTGTATATTTGATGACATGAATATCAGGTGTTCCGTCCATTCATCGAACATTTTTGTAAACAAGTATCTATATCTTCAGATGTTTGAAGATCGGTTGGTTAATGGTCAAAATAGGTATAAAATAACGATTTTTTGAACTTTGTTACGTCAATTGGGAAAATAAACTTTGTTACATAAATTACGTACTAAACGAAAATTTGATAAATTTTGATTTATTTTATCCTTTTATAACAATCACCTTCCACGATTTTCCTAACTCCACGATTTTCCTAGATACTGTTTATAGACAAGTGAAGTAAAAATAAGTTAAATGTAGACTTATATAAGTATCCTCAGGTTTTATCATTTTATTAAGAAAACACGTCAAATAAGCATTTCCTAATGAAAACTTGATAGAACCGATGAAAAGCATGCTTTAAATGTTTGCCAAAATGAGTTTGGTAACTCTATATGGAGTATAATCTACTTTATGAAATAAGGCATAGCACATTATAAAAAGCATTTGCTTAAGCACATCAATTTATGACATAATTAAGCAACTGTTTCTAATTATCTTTTTTATGAAGGCAAATTGCCGATAATTAACAAACCTAGGGACATAATGCGATATATTTGTTTCCTATTTTGGGGGTGTTGTATTATATGTTATATAACATACAAATTATGTTTGTTACTAATAATTTTCATCACATAATGCAACATATTTCATAACTCTATTAATTAAATATTCTCGAAACCCATCTATATAAAATAACTTTTTTTCCCACTAGCCAATTTTCTTATAATGAATATTGATAATAATCATTGGTTTTTATTCAAATATTTTAAATATAAATTTTGATCACCGCATGCAACAACGGTTTTGAACACTAGTTTTATTATATGAAACAAGATAGGCTAACAACCTTTTTGATAAAGTTGTAATAATGACAAGTAATTATGATTTTATGATCATCTAGAGTGGAAAAATATGTTCCTCAAAGCCTTCTAAAAGCATTATCTTCATATTTGTAGTTGTTGTTCGACAGCCCTTTCAGAGCATAATTCAAACCTTCAATGTTGGGTATTTTTATTAGTACAGAGGCAATTTATGGGTATTTTTATTAGTACAGAGGCAATTTATAGGTATTTTTCTTAACGACTTGTGTTATTTAAAAAGGAAGTATATGGTGGAAAATTATATGAGACTTGCTTATATTTGGCTTATTATGAAGTTAATGCAAACAATTTGGGTTTACGTATATTTGGATGGATCCAATTGTTTGATAAATTGGATCAAATGATATCCAACAATAATATACCGTTTGATTGAGCCTATTCTATCATAACCAATCATTTATTAAATTTGATTGTATTAATTGTTCCATTTTAAATAGATTGGATTGATTTATGTATATGATTTGATGGATTTAGTTCTTTTTATATATGTTAGATCTAATTAGTCCCAAATAGATAAGAAAGTTTTATAAATAATTGTATTTTGGCCTTTTTGGGTTTTATGGACTTGGGCTACTCACATGTATTGGACACCTATATATATGGTGTCTTAGCTTTATTTGTAAAGTGAATCTTGGAAGAGAATACACCTTACACACACATTGACTAATGAGAGTCGTTCAATTCCAATGTGTGGTATTCTTCACAATTCCCCTCCATATTAATCAATACATGAATATGAGTTGATGATTTTATGATTATTGTTCTTTAATTCTCACTCTACAATTTATGGAGTTTTCTCAATTGTTGCTAGTTTGGGATCTAACATTTGGTATCAGAGCCAATTAAAGAAATTTTTCTTCAATTCGGTCATTTTTTGCAATAATTGAATTTTTGACAATTGATTTGACGTTTTGGTGCTTAGATTGATTCAATCACATGAGCCTAAACTCAAATATTATTTTATGTGATGTATTTTCTGCTTTTGTGCTTACTTGGTATCCAATCTTTCATTTGGATGAGATTTGATAGAAAATAATATTGATTCTTCACACAATTTGATTTTGCACTCTAGGTGTTTGATGAAACGTCTATGTGAAGAAATAATTCCGTTTTAATTGTTTCTGATCAAATTTGTAAAATGAATTTGTTTTTCTTTGACCCCCCTTCCGTTATTGGTCTAAAATTTTAGCACTAAGTAGGTGGTTGATATTTGATCCTATTATGTTGTGTGCTTGAGTCCATTGCCTCTCACTATCTTGGTGGTAGGGCTGTCGATCTTTGATCTGGCCTTATTTTAATCCGAGATTTGATTCTTTTTTTTCAGTTGGGTTTAATTAACAACAATTCAATAATTCATATTGGGTTTGTCGTGCTCCTGGTTGATTTCGTGTAGCAACATGTTGACACAACCTTAATATGAATTATTTTGGTTCAAGGCTGTCCGATTTTTCAGTTTTTGCGTTTCACATTCCAAAACAGGATGTTTTTGTTGCTGTTTATTTAAAACAGAAAGGATACTGTTCATAATAATCAAACGGAGCAACTAGTTTGGTTATTTTTGTGGGCCTGTAGTATGAGGGTTATGGTTGTTGCTACCAATCCTATGCCTATTGTCGGAATCAAGATGTCTGATCAATTACTTGTTTATTTCTAGTTTTACATAGCTACTGGAATTCTGGTCAAAGAGAAGCAAATCGAATTCTGAGCTCAAGGGAACTATCTCACCAAATGAATCTGGTACACTAGTCCTTGATCAGAACTATTCTCGTGTATACCTTTATAAGCTTCCTCGTGGCATGACTTCAGCTGCAAATGATACAAGACATTTGTTTCAATCAAGATAGTCAATGGGTTGTTGTATTTTCATCTAGTGGGTCTTGCCATTCATATGTTTTATCCTCATCTGGCAGTGAGACCAATCCTCAGTTGCAAAACTCCAAAATGAGTAGTCCAATGCTCTCAGCTTGGTGGACTACTTCATTCTTCATGATAAATCGATTCTTATGAGTGGCTTAATACAATCAACTAGCAATGCTGCACCTTTGGCACTGTACCGTCTAGTGTCATTGCTGCTACTTTTCATAATTCTCAACAGCAAAAAGAGAAAGAAAAAGAAACAGGTTGTTATAGTGGTGACTATCAGCTTGGTCCGATTATCATGTGCAAGAAAGAAGCTCGTGCAGGATTAGCTCAATCACTATTTGAGAATTTATTGAATAACCTAGATGGTTCAGATGGAAATTCATGTAAATTCACCTCGGTCGTCGTCTCTTTCTGCTCTGAACAAGAAACATGTGCAATTTCAATCCATTCCTAATTCTCAAGGATCACTTGGTTGTCAAACAAGAGAATGATGCGAAATGAGTCAATGTTCCGTAAGATTGGATCTCCATGGGTGCAAACATCAAAGACTAAGACTGCACCAACAGAAGTATTGCGAAAGTTTTAGAGCTAGTCATATAAAGCAATGCAGATGAAAATGAGGGAAATGTCAGCAGCTGCATTGTCGGTTGGCTATCAGAATAGAGAGAAAAAACCCAATGGAGATAAGAGTGCTCTACAGGAAGCAAATAGCATCCTGATGTATTCATATTCTCATTCTGCACTTGTTGAAGTTGTTGCTCAAACAATTACCTACAACCTCATCTTCTCGTAGGTATATGATGGTACAGAAGAGGTAATCAAGATAAAAACGTTCTACAAATTGGTTATCGTTCCTGTAACTATTGTCATCGATCCATATCACGAGTCAAAAACAAGATTCACTAGGCATGTTACAAACTTCGTTGATGGCTTATGGGTTTCATGTGACAGGGCATCAATGCGACAACCTGTTTTGCGGCTGAGTCTTATTCCTTAATGGGTTCTGATGCATCCTCTTCTTGCAGTTCTTGTAGTTTGGAGTAGCTGGTATTAGGGATTATTTTTTTTGCAGATCAATTTGATGAAAGGAGTAGAGATTAAGATTCTAACCTCAAAAATTGCCCAACCAGTATTTGTGGGACATGGTGGATGAGCTTGTGTATCAATTTTAGTCGTTTATTCAGTAAGGAGCTGAAATGAAAAACAAAAGTGCGTAGTAGATCCAACCATACTTTTCCATTTAATGAAGACTGGTACATTTTGGCATGAACTCAAATGTTATGCAGAAAGCCCATTCAAATTAGGTTCTGTTCGGTATAATATTGGCAATGGGATGCAGCTGCGGAATGCTGGAATCTCAGCTTAGGTCTTCGTAGATCTAGAATATCGAGTTCCAAGTATCACATGAGGTGCAGAAACGAACTACAAAGAACTTCAATATAAGCTTAATAAGTCGGCTAAAAAAAAGGTGAGGATCTAACAATAATTGATGGAGCAAGCATCGAGTATTTCCTGTTAGGTCTATTATTATTTAATTGTGACAAAATAAGGAAAAGATATGCTTTATTGTAAAAGGAAGTTTATAATTCCTTAAACTCTTGTTTCCTTAATTAGACTAGACCTAGCAATATAAATAGAACGTTAGGGTTTTACTTTGAAAGAGTCGATTCATAATTTATAGAGAGAGAGCTGAATCTGATTGTAATCGATACATATACGTTCAAGAGATATATGACTACGTAAGTTCTTTAAATCATTGTTCGTGTCATATTACTTTGCTATTAACTGTTTATTGTCATTGTGCTTATTATAATGGGATCATCAAGTGGTATCAGAGCCTGAGATCACGAGTTTTTACGATTTTCTGAGCAAACCACGAAACAGAAGGTACTTATTTCGATTTATGCAAATTTTGCTGTTCATTGAATTTTTATCAAGTCTTACTGCTTCATGCTTTACCCGATAAAACTTCATTCTGATTTTTGTCGAGTACCTCATACTGATCACTGAATTTTTCTCGAACGTCTCTTCTGTTGATTGAATTTTTATCGATTCAACTTCACAAAATCTTGAATTTTTATCGACCCCTACATGAAATATTTGAATCTGTTTAATTAAAATTACTTTAATTTATTTTGTTTACTTTTGAATATCTTTACATAAGAAAACTCAGGAACTTGTGACTCCTGCAGCTTTTCTTACTAAAGATTTCCTTAGTAAAATCATAAATTCTCGTAATCTTGATAATTTCCGTATTGAACAAATAAGAAATTCAAAAACACAGTCAGTCTTGTCCATGAAAAGACTAGTTCTTTTTAGTCAAGAAAACTGCGTTTTTGTTTTCTGGTTTATCAATCACAGAAAACTCAGATTTAAAGTATTTTTTTATCGAGTCCTGTTGAATCAAGAAAATTTTGATCGAATAGGTCAGTGTTCGATAAATTTCTTTAATCAAATTTTTTTTATCGAGTATTGTTCACTCGAGAATTTTTCTTAGAGTCTATTTAATTCGACAACATTTTTTATCGAGTCTTGTTCACTCGATAACTTTTTATATCGAGTCCCATTCAATTCGACAACAATTTTTATCGAGTCTTGTTCACTCGATAACAATTATTATCGATCCTTAGTCACCCGATAACAATTTTCATCGAGCACCTCACACCCGATAAAAATCCTTCAATCGATATTTTTTCGTCCTCCTTTGTCACTCGATAATAACCTACTGTTTCAAGCGACAACTCAGAAATTTTTAAAAACTCTTTGATCGAGGTCCAACCAAAAAGTACAATGACCACCCGAGAAGCAATGGCCATTGGATCAGACACCAAGCCTCCAATTCTCTTTCCGGGAGAATATTCTCAATGGAAGGATAGATTCCTTGATTTCATTGAACGCCATGACTATGCCGATGAGATTATGAGTTCAATCAAAGAAGGTCCTCCTCCACCTTTTTATCAGGAGTATCCTGCTATGCCAAACAACACTCCTCCTACGCCCGCACGAAGGGAAGTTAAACTCAAAAAATTCATGGGATGCAAACGAGAAGAGGATAATGAGAGGTGGCCAACCTGCCCGTTCTTATCTACTTATGAGCCTTCCAAATGAGATTTACATGAGCATTAATAGCCACAAGAAGACGGCTAAAGAAATGTGGGAAGTTGTTAGTCCCCAAAGAGAGATGGCTAACTAAGAGAGGGTTTTGTAGAAGGGGGGGTTGAATATAAAACACACAGAATATACTCTTTTTAAATTTTTTAATATAAATATTAAAAATTTACACACAGATAGTTTGATGCGGAAAAGAACGAGGCGTACTATTCTATCAAACTAAACACACGGATAACGGTAATTAACTATTACACTAAGCAAGTTAAAACAATACCGTTATAGCACACGGCTTTGCCACAGTCAAACAAATAATCACTCTGAAGATTTGTTGAAAGCGTGAGATTTCTGGGAAGGACTTCATCTCCTTTTATAGTGTCCATGCATGGGATGCAAGTGGACAGCTGTCAAGGTTTCATTAGCTGGAAGATTATCTGATGGACAAAGGAAGAGACCACTTCCTTTGTACTAGAATAATGGATGAACCATTCCTTGTAGCACGTAATGTCAGATAACTTTATCTTCTTTTCTTCATGCTCTGTGAAGTCCCATCAAGCCTTTTAGCTAAAAGACAAATATTCCTTTTATAAGAATAAAAGAGAATGTCTTTATTTAAGGCTTGGTGCCCAAGTTCTTGCTGGCTCACGTGTCTTGCAATTGATGTGAGTCAAGAACTTATCTCTTTGAAATTGCTAAGTGATACATCTCACTATGTATCACATCGGTGGATACCTTATAAGGCTGGAGTTGATAAGTGTACACTTTGCTTGATAACTTCTTCTTTCACTAAGTGACAAAAGTGTATACCCTTGTGAGTTGATATCACAGCCTTAGAAAATATACCTGCAATTTCGGTGACCAAGATTATAGTGTCGGTGACCATGACATCAAACTTGATGACCTCATCTTTTTTGATGTCCTTAGTACTTTTGATGACTTTTGAGTGTACCATCGGTGACCCACTATATTGGTGACCCAAACTTGACTTGGCAAAATGATCTGAATATTGAAGTTGGTTGATACATCCAAAATTCCACTTTTTGATGTACAACCCCTTGATTGAATAGTCTTTGACTCTTCAATACTTGAAGCATATTTCAGACCTTCAAAAGAACCTGTAAAAATTCATTCATATAAAGGAAGGTGGTTCATCACCAAATCATCGGTGACCCAACAATCTCCCCCTATTTGATGATGATACCTGTAGGTTAGAAAAGAATTCTTTTTGACCCTTTCTATTTTTCTTTTGGGTTCTTTTGACTCAGATTTTTTTTTTTTTTGATTTTTTTTTTTAACTGAGTATGTACAGTATAGAGTATAAAATAAATGAAAGAATAAGTATAAGTTTAAATATGTGCAAAGCTTGTAAAAATATTAACAAGAGATGAGATGGAAGAAAAGTATGAACTTTTATTAATCAACACATAGGATTGATCAGAGTACATGATTAATAAAGTTCATACTGTACTATACGTCTGCAGGATCAAGGATCTGAGGAGGGTTCTCTTCTTTTAAGTTCATCCAGGATCATTCTTGTGATGCCATGGTCTTCAATAGGAGGCACTCCAAGAATAGCAGACAAAAAGGAGTTGTGAGCCCTTGGAATGTCAGAGGCTCTGAAGAAACCTATGCTGCCATAGATATCCTCAAAGAATACTCCAAGTTCAGGCTCAGTCACCATGGTTTGCTCTGGATAAGCAATAGGAGTGGGAATAGAAGTATTTATACCTGAAGCATCAATCTTGATGCCACGTTCATGAAGCATCACAAAATGTCCCTTCTTTTTAGATTTGGGAGGATTGATTATTTCCCCCGAAAGCCCTCGCTGGATAAGGTACATTTGTTGTGCTTCAATAGTTGTTACCAAGATATTGTGCTCCTTCTGAATTTTCACCATTTTGATGAAAAATTTTCTAAGTGTATTTAGTACAAGCTCCTTGTACTTTCCTCTGCTTTTTGAGACACAATTTCCCACTTCCAACCATTCAGTTATCCCAAGAACTTCAAGCCATTCTAATTCATAAACTTTCAAGAGTGAGTCAGCTCTTTTAATTGTGACAAGAAGTTTGGGAGAATTCTTTGTTGGAGGATGGATGGTAGCACCAATGATTTTTGAATCATCCTTTCTATTCTTCAGCCTTCTTTTAAACCACTCTACTTCCTTTGCCTTCTTGGCCTCGTCAACCAATTTTGCAGCTTCAGATTTCTTCTTTATATTTTCAAGCTCATCTTTTTGAGCTTGAATTGCATCGGTGACTTTGGCATGAACAGCTTCATCATGAGCTAGCTTGAGTACATTAGTCTGATCATACTCAAGCTGAGCCCTTATAGCCTCTTCTTTTTCAGCCTCAGTAAGAATCACCCCAATAGGATCGGTCAGTGCAGGGGGCGGTACAAGTACGAGAGTGTACGCATGAGGATCTCTCATCTTCTTCTTTCTCTTCTTTTCTTCCTTCTGTTCTTCAAAGGAAAGAGGCTTCTTTCCTTTGGCTTTTTCTTTTCTTCTTCTTTCTTCTTCAGTTTCAAGGGGTTGAGCACTGACACTCTCCCCCTCAACAGCTGCTTCGGGTACCAAAGGAACAGGGACCACCTCTGTGACCATACCACCATCGGTGCTGTAGGGGCCACGTCGGTGGCTGCCACGTTGGTGGCTGGATGAAATGGAGAAGCCACATCGGTGGCTGGATTGATGATGTCGGTGGCTGGCATGCTGACGTCGGCGGCTTTGGCTGCTGTTGTAGAGGTCTTCACATTTTTCTCCCCCTCAGTGGTTGAACCCTTGAAACCCACTGAAGAGAGAAACTCCTTAACCCTTTCCATATCAGAGCAGAGAGCACCAATTTTCTTCTCAACTCTTTGAAGAACAAATCTATCAGTGTCCTTGAAGTATGAATCACCCATATCTAGTTCAACCGTTGGAGCAGAGGTTGGGACTTTATCAACTTTGGTGTGAAGACTGATAAGAGAGTCCATAATTGCCTGTTGAGTGGCAATGAGAGAAGAAATATCGGTGGCTTGCTTAGAAGAGGTGCTTCGAAGATCCTGAATGAATGAAAGCACAGATGCTTGACTTGAAGAAAATCCTTGCTGAAGATCAAGGATATCCAAATGTAGAAGATCTAAACATGTCATTAGAGTTGGGTGACTCACCGACAACTCCTCTATGTTAGATCTGAGAGATGAGGAAAGTGAAGCCATTCTTTCCATTTCCTTTGTTGCATGTTCTTCTAAAACCTCCACCCTTCTGATAGTATCACTTGTAAAGGTGGTGAAAGCCTGCAGAAGGTCATTCCCTTGCTTTGAAGACATGGGAGCAGAGGGATGAGGCTTTGGTGGTTGATCAGTATCATCATCATCACTGGAAGAATAATCAACCAAACCTTTAGATTTTCTTGGGGGGGATTTAGGAGATGAGGGGGAGACACTCTTAGGAGAGTGTCTTTGAGGGGATTCCTCAGTAATGGGTTCCTCCACACCCTTGTCATGTACGGGAGACGTACCTGTCCAAGGGGTAGTGTCGGACATCAGAAAGTCAGTAAAGTGGGTTGCTCCATCAAATGCACCTGGTTGTGATGCACTTTCACGTGGAGTTTGGAAAAGGAGCTGTGAGAGCTCAGGGGGTGGAGAAGAGGTACCTTGGATGGGATACTCCAAGTCATCTTCATCAACTAGTGAGAAAGTTGATGAAGGAATAGTAAGGGTGTCCCTATTTACAACCAAGTCCTTTTGAGAGGGCCTGGAGGAGCTAGGTATGGATGAGTGTTCCTTGGGTTTTGTGAGGATCTTTTCAACATCTACTGGCTTTTGGGAGCCAGTAGATGGATCATGCATTTTAACCCTTTGGGTTCCCTTAGACTTCTTTGAGGAAGTCTTTGGGGGGCTTTTAGAGTTTCTCCGCTTATGGGACTTGGATGCTTGGGTGGAAGCCAAAGGCTCTTTTGGCTTCGTAGCATCGGTGGGTGCGGAGGTAGATGTGCCCGACGCTTTGGATCTCTTAAGAGATTTGGGCACACCAGTGACTCTAGGTATAGAGGGGATAGAAGACATACCTGAGGTTCTTTGGAGACGTGGTTCGTTCTCTCCCCAAGCAAGAGTTGCATTCCTTGCAAACTCAACCATAGAAGGTCTGAGAGGGTTGTCTGATGCTAAGACAGCCTTTTTCATAATTTGATTTCCCACTTGATGAAGAGGGAGATCATATATGATATCATCTCTTTTCTCTAATTTATCTGCCAACTTTGCATGAATAATAAGAGAGAAAAGTCGTTGGAAGGGTACCAAGAGTTATCTTTTAAGGGTTAAGAAGGTGAAAGGTTTGAAACGGTTACCTTGATGAGTGGACAATCGTCGGTGGCTTGTATGAGAGAGAGACGTCGGTGGCTTGTATATGAGAGAGACGTCGGTGGCTAGTGAGAGAGAGACGTCGGTGGCTTGTATGAGAGAGAGACGTCGGTGGCTTGTATGAAAGAGAGACGTCGGTGGCTAGTGAGAGAGAGAGACGTCGGTGGCTAGAAATAGGGTAAACGTCGGTGAGTCGAGGAAGGGTGCGACGTCGGTGGCTTAGGGTGCAAAGGTGGGAGACGTCGGTGGGTGTAGTGATGACGGCGTCGGTGGTTGGTGGTGCGCCGTCGGTGGCTGGGGCGCCGATGGTGGGTGGTTGTTTTTCGGTGGGTATCGGTGGCCGGAGAGAGAGAAACGGCGGTGGATGGTATGGTTTTAGGGTTAGGGTTTTATGAGGTTTATAGAAAGGAGAGAGAGAGTAGCCGTCGGTGACTAAGTCACCGACTTTATATGTATATATATATATATTATTTTTATTTTCTTTTTATTTTTCTTTTTATATAAATATATTAATATAATATAATATATAATATAATATATAATATATCTATAAATATACATATAATATATATATAAAACATATAACATATATAAGTTATAAATATATAAATGTATATAATATATATATATATATATGGAATATATATATATAAAACATACATTATATATAAATATAAAATATATTAGTCTATGTTTACCATACCTAACTCACCAACGAGAAACTTGAACCTTGCTTCATCAACGGGCTTTGTGAACAGATCAGCTAATTGATAATCAGTGGGAATAAAGTGAAGCTCCACATCACCTTTAGAGACATGATCTCTTATAAAGTGATACCTGATATCAATGTGCTTAGATCTTGAATGAAGCACAGGGTTGTTGGCAATGGCTATTGCACTTGAGTTGTCACACATTATTGGGATTTTTGAGAAAAATTGATTATAATCACAGAACTGATTTTTCATCCACAATATCTGTGCACAACAACTTCCCGCAGCCACGTACTCTGCTTCAGCAGTAGATGTAGACACCGAATGTTGTTTCTTACTTGACCAGCTCACAAGCTTTCCACCAAGTAACTGACAACTTCCAGTTGTACTCTTTCTGTCTATTTTTGAACCTGCAAAATCAGAATCAGAGTACCCTATGAGATCGAAACCTGAGTCTTTGGGATACCAAAGACCCAGATTTATGGTACCTTTCAGATACCGAAAAATCCTTCTCACAGCTGCCAAATGTGATTCTTTAGGATTTGCTTGGTATCGGGCACGAACAAGTAGCAAACATAATGTCGAGTCTACTTGCAGTTAGATAGAGAAGGGATCCTATCATGGCTCTATAATTTGTAATATTTACAGAAATGCCATCAGGATCAGAAAAGAGTTTAAGAGGAGGAGCCATAGGAGTTTTCATGGTAGAGCAAGTATCAAATTGAAACTTTTTCAGAAGATCTTTAATGTATTTACTTTGATTTATGAAAATACCTTCTGAAGATTGTTTTACTTGCAAACCAAGAAAGAAAGTTAACTCCCCCATCATGCTCATTTCATATTCTTTTTGCATGAGGGAGCTAAACTCATCACACAAGGATTCATCGGTGGCTCCAAAAATAATATCATCTACATAGATTTGAACAAGAATGATATTACCTTGTGATTTCTTGAAGAAGAGAGTGTTGTCAACCTTGCCTCGTATGTACTTATTTCTAAGTAGATATTCTGAGAGAGTGTCATACCGAGCACGTGGAGCTTGCTTTAGTCCATATAGAGCTTTATCCGGCGTATATACATGATATGGATGGATCGGATCTTCAAACCCGAGAGGTTGCTTCACATACACTTCTTCAGCTAATTCACCATTCAGGAAGGCACTTTTGACATCCATTTGGAATACCCGAAAATTCTTGTATGCTGCATGGGCAAGAAATTTTCGGATAGCTTCCAATCTGGCAACAGGAGCAAAGGTTTCATCATAATCAATTCCTTCCTCTTGCCGATATCTTTGAGCAACCAACCTTGCCTTGTTCCTTATGACAGTTCCTTCTTCGTCCATCTTGTTTCGAAACACCCATTTTGTTCCAATAATAGTTTTGTTGGATGGACGAGGAACTAACTTCCAGACTTTGTTTCTCTCAAATTGTGAGAGCTCTTCTTGCATGGCAATTACCCAGCTAGGATCAGCTAGGGCTTCATTTATCAGCTTAGGCTCAATAATGGAAACAAAGTTGACATATAAGCACAGATTGCTTATGCCTCTTCTGGTTTTTACACCAACTTGTGGATCACCTATGATTTGATCTATTGGATGATCCATGGTCCACTTTAGTGCAGGAGGTAAGGAGGAAGGTAGAGAAGAGGATGAAGTAGGAATTTGAGATGGTGAAGATAGGTTTGAGGGAGATATGGTGTTTTGGTGGGTAAGGTCTTCTGTAGAGTTAGTTTTAGGAGGTGGAGAAGAAAGAGAAGGTTCAGAAGGTAAGGTGGTGTTTATGGAAGGCTGAGAAGGGTTGCTATCTGGAGGATTGGTTTGAGAGGAGGATGGAATTTCACCAACACATGAATTTATCCATAGGTTTAATTCTTCTTCATCACAAGATAATGAAGAAGTTTCAAACTCATCAAACTTTACATGCATGGATTCATCTATGCATTGTCTTCTTAGGTTGAAAATTCTGAAGGCTCTTGAGGAGAGAGAGTAGCCCATGAAAATTCCATCATCTGACTTCGGATCAAACTTTCCAAGTTGTTCCCTGTCATTTAGCATGTGACATGCACAGCCAAACACATGGAAGAAGTCAAGCTGAGGTTTTCTACCATGGAAAACTTCATACGGAGTCTTGTCATGCCTTTTGACTATGATAGACCTATTTTGAGTAAAGCATGCAAAGGTTGACCCTTTCGCCCAAAAATAGGTTGGCAACTTGGATTCACTCAGCATGGACCTTGCAGCTTCACATAGTGTTCTATTCTTTCTTTCAACAACACCATTTTGCTGAGGAGTGCGTACAGCAGAGAAGTTCTGAGAAATTCCTTTTAGGTCAAAGAAATCTTCCAGAACAACATTCTTGAATTCTGTGCCATTATCACTTCTAAAGGACTTCACCAGTTTACCATTCAAATTTTCAATTTTTCTTGTAAACCTGATGATTTCTTCAGCAGCATCACTCTTGTGTTTCAGAAAGAACACCCAAGTATATCTAGAGAATTCATCGACGATTACTAGCATATACTTTTTACCACCCGGATCTGGTGTGCTTCTTGGACCGCATGAGATCCATGTGAAGCATTTGAAGAGGTTGAGAGATAGAAGAGCATTGTTTTGTTTTAAAGGAAGTTACGGTGAGTTTTCCTTTTTCACATGCTCCACACAGCTTTTCTTTTTCAAAAACTATTTTTGGCATTCCAACAACCAGCTCCTTGTTGGAGAGTTTGTTCAAGGTTTTAAAGTTTAGATGAGAGAACCTTTTATGCCACAGTCAACTTTGTTTGGCTAGTTCTTGAGAAAGGAGACACACAGCTTCTCCTATTGCACTTTCCTTCATGTTGATTATGTACACGTCATTCAGTCGGGTTCCTGCTAGTACAATCTTGTTCTGTACGTCAAATACCAAGCACACACATAGCTGGAACATGACCTTATAGCCCAAATCACATATTTGGCTTATGCTTAGAAGATTGTACATCAGCCCTTCAACATGAGCTACTCTGGAGAAAGTGATGGTTCCATTTGAAATGGTACCATATCCTTTGGTGACCCCTTTTCCATTTCCTCCAAAGGAAACAGTGGGTCCCTTTTCTTTTGAGAAGTTAGAGAGAAGAAGTTTGTTTCCGGTCATGTGTCTTGAACATCCACTATCCATGTACCATATGTGATCTTTATTTGGTACCTGCACCCAGAAACAAATTTAGACTTTTGGTACCCATTTTGAGGTGGGTCCTTTGTGATTAGAAGGTATTTTAGTTTTACAAGGATCCAAATCTTTTGGGCAATTTTTAGCAAGATGAAGAGTGTTGCCACAATTATAGCACTTCTTTAAAGGAAAGGCCTTTTTAAAATCCCTATCATCAAAACTTTGGACAGAGGTTGAGGAATGAGAAGAAGAGGGGTGTCCAACACCTGGTCTTGGTCCAAGAATACCTTTACCAGGATTTCTTGATTTCTTCAAGTTTACTGACCGAGGAATAAAGTCAGTAGCTATTTGAGATTTCCTTTTAGATGAAAAATTTGATTTAGAAAAATTTTTCTTTTGAGGAGAAAATCTTTTTGAAGAAGGATACTCAGCAACTTCAGAAGGCTGCTCCTGGGAGTACCTTGACTCATGCAGACTTAAGGAATTTAAAAGTCTTTGGATAGGTTTGGGAGAAGAAGAAGAGCTTGGAAGAGTTGAAACCATTGAAGACTCAGAAGAGATTTCTTTAGCTTTAACAAAGACTCCAAACTTTTTAGAACCAGATTCTACTTTGAGCATGTCAAGTAGATCTATAGAGTGAACGGAGGTAGAATCCTCAGATGAGTAACCGAAGAGATCATCATCGTCATCAGAAAGGAAACCAGCAGGAAAACCTTGACATTCAGAAGAAGGAAGTGGAAGGTCAAAAGGTTGAGGAACATCTTTTCCATAACCAAGGCCAGACTTATCGTTGCTGGTGATTTGATCTTGAAGGATCTTTTCAAGATTCTTAGAGGATTTAGTCCATTTAGACAGAACCTCTTGTTCCTTTTCAAGAGTGGAAGAAATCTTTGATTTTTCCTCAGAAAGACTGTCGTTTAAGTACCGAAGGTTTTCCAGATCAGCTTTCATTTTGTCAAAATCTTTTAGTTTTGAAAAGCAAGAGAGGAGTTGATCATTTAGACATTTTATGTGTATATCAGCCTTTTTCTTTTGAATCTTTAAGTCACAGAAGTCAACAGTTATAGAATCAAAGGCATCAGCCTTTTGATCATCAGAGAGAAAGGTAAAAGGATGTACCTGAGGTTTTTTCCCTGAAGTGGATCCCTCAGCAGATACAAGAGTGGTGTAGAGTGATTTCTCCATGTCTTCTATCTCATCAATTTTGGCCATGAGGCACTTAGTGACATACTCACTCTCACTCTCAGAGGTTTGCTCATCTTCCCAGCAATGAGCCTCAGCAACTAAGTTTGTATTTTTACCTTGGTTTCTCTCCTTTTCTCTCTTGTATTTGGCTTTGTATTTCTTGTACCTTGAGGTTTCTTTTGATTCAGAATTTTCTTTAGAGGATTGGCTATTTCTCTCTTCATGCTTCCTAGAAGCTGATTTTGAGAAGTCATGGCCATAAGAAGAAGAAGGTTTAGAAGAAGAAGCTTTTGATCTGCATTCAGAAGCAAAATGACCTTTCTTTCCACAATTGAAGCATTCTTCATTTGCTTTATCAGAAGAGGATTTTTGAGAAAAAGATTTTCTATTAAATTTGGAGCGGTTTGAAGAAAATCTTTTGTTCTTAAGGTTTCCAGCAAGCATTGCCATACTATCAGAAAGTATGTCAATGGCTGATTCTTCTCCTTCATCATCAGCAGCACTATAGTATGCATCTGACAGATGAGAAGAGTCTTCCTTAATATCTTTTTCAGAATCAGAAGAAGGATAGGTGATTCTAGGAATACAAGAAGAAGATTTTGAATCACCTATCAAAGCAATAGAAGAGGATTTGATATCCTTTATAAGAGATTTTCTCTGGTTCTTTGTTTGTTCATAGTGAAGAAGAGTTCCATAGAGAGCAGTTAAAGGCATTATTTCTAAGTCCTTGGTTTGCTTGATGCAAGTACAGATAGTTTCCCAGAAATCTGGAAGACAATCCATGAATTTGCAGAGAACTTCTTCATTATCATAAACTCGTCCAAGAGCTTTGAGATCATTGAGAAGGCAGTTAAAGCGATTAAAGTAGGTAGAAAGAGATTCTCCCTTTTCATGGGAGAAGAGTTCATACTTTCTAACAAGACAGATCCTGTTAGATTTCTTTACTTCTTTGGTGCCTTCATATAAGACACTCAAAGTATCCCACATCTCTTTAGCAGTGGGAAGGTTAAGAAGAGAATGATACACATCATCAGGAAGGGATACAGCAAGAGCAGACTTGACTTTAGTGTCTAAAGCAACTAGGCGTTTATCATCTTCACTAAATTTATTAGAAGGTTTGATGATATATCTACCAGTTTTCTCACTTCTTTCGTCATCTGACTCTATATCCTTTCCTTCAGCGTCCTTTTGAGGGCCAAAGCGAGCCCATATTTTAGGAACAATAGGTCCCTCACCGAGAATGTTGGGATACACACAATCGATCCCTTCCAAGAATAATAACATGCGATTTTTCCATAACCCAAAGTTGTTTGGGTTGAATCTTGGGGGTTTAGCCAAAGATCCTAAATCATATGTATTACTGGAAGAGGTCTGCAAGGTACCATCAACATTTGAGGTAGTAGCCATCACGGATCCGGTTTATGAGATTAAACCAACCGCTACGATACCAATTGTTAGTCCCCAAAGAGAGATGGCTAACTAAGAGAGGGTTTTGTAGAAGGGGGGTTGAATATAAAACACACAGAATATACTCTTTTTAAATTTTTTAATATAAATATTAAAAATTTACACACAGATAGTTTGATGCGGAAAAGAACAGGCAGACTATTCTATCAAACTAAACACACAGATAATAGTAATTAACTATTACACTAAGCAAGTTAAAACAATACTGTTATAGCACACAGCTTTGCCACAGTCAAACAAATAATCACTCTGAAGATTTGTTGAAAGCGTGAGATTTCTGGGAAGGACTTCATCTCCTTTTATAGTGTCCATGCATGGGATGCAAGTGGACAGCTGTCAAGGTTTCATTAGCTGGAAGATTATCTGCTGGACAAAGGAAGAGACCACTTCCTTTGTACTAGAATAATGGATGAACCATTCCTTGTAGCACGTAATGTCAGATAACTTTATCTTCTTTTCTTCATGCTCTGTGAAGTCCCATCAAGCCTTTTAGCTAAAAGACAAATATTCCTTTTATAAGAATAAAAGAGAATGTCTTTATTTAAGGCTTGGTGCCCAAGTTCTTGCTGGCTCACGTGTCTTGCAATTGATGTGAGTCAAGAACTTATCTCTTTGAAATTGCTAAGTGATACATCTCACTATGTATCACATCGGTGGATACCTTATAAGGCTGGAGTTGATAAGTGTACACTTTGCTTGATAACTTCTTCTTTCACTAAGTGACAAAAGTGTATACCCTTGTGAGTTGATATCACAGCCTTAGAAAATATACCTGCAATTTCGGTGACCAAGATTATAGTGTCGGTGACCATGACATCAAACTTGATGACCTCATCTTTTTTGATGTCCTTAGTACTTTTGATGACTTTTGAGTGTACCATCGGTGACCCACTATATTGGTGACCCAAACTTGACTTGGCAAAATGGTCTGAATATTGAAGTTGGTTGATACATCCAAAATTCCACTTTTTGATGTACAACCCCTTGATTGAATAGTCTTTGACTCTTCAATACTTGAAGCATATTTCAGACCTTCAAAAGAACCTGTAAAAATTCATTCATATAAAGGAAGGTGGTTCATCACCAAATCATCGGTGACCCAACAGAAGTCATAGAGAAATTCATGCTTGGAACGAAGATTGGCACACAAATCAAAATCACCAACTACATTTCTCAATATGAAGAATTCAAGGCAAAAGATGGAGAAAGTCTTACAAACACATATACCCATTTTGTACAACTGGTGAACGAACTTAGCAAAAACGAAATTCGTAAGACAAAGATCGAAAACAATGTTAAATTTGTTAGCAATCTTCAACCGGAATGGCGCCGGTTTGCTAATCAAATCAAACACAACAAATATCTTGCAGACCTTGACCTTCATGAAGTCTATGAAACCCTTCAACAAGATGAAGAGGAGGTTCTCGAACTAATGGGGTTAAATTCAAAGAAGAACCCGGATCCAATCGCATTAATGGCAAAAGAATCCTCTTCCGCTCCTCAAGAGATGTTTCCCGAATTAGAAGACGAAGATTTTGACTATGATCCAGAAATTTCCAAACTTCAACATCAACTGGCCTTCCTTACAAAATCTTTTCAACAAAAGTTCTCACGTCGCTCAAATCCCAATCAACAAAGGTATGCCTCGGGATCTAATAATCATGAGCGAAAGGCCATGTTTGAACCTAAACCAAGAAGAGAAGAACCTCGCCCTACACCCAAGCCAGAAGACAAGTTCAAGGGTGAGAGAAGCCTGTGCTACAACTGCGGCAAATCTGGTCACTACGCAAGGGAATGTAAGAAGCCAATAGTGAAGTACTCTATCTACTTCACTTACAAACTGATGTTGTCCAAACAAAAAGAAGCCGGTAAAGTCCTTCTAGCTGAAGATGACATGGAAGGGGATACTCAAGCACATTTCAGCTTAATGGCTTACTCTGATGACACTCCTTCTCACGCTTCCGACTACACACCCGAGGTAAGCTCTTCTGACTATGACTCTTTTGTATCTCAAATGCATGAGTTAATGTGTCAATTAAAGGAATTACAATCCAAATTGAAAACCGAGAAACTCTTGGTTTCCAATTTAGAAGCAAGCCTTGAAAATAACCATAAAAAATTGCTTCTTATGCAAACCGACCTTGTCACTACTCAAAGTATAACACACAATCTCGAAACGGAGAAAATGGTTTTAAAAGAAGAAAATGATCTTTTCCATCAACAAATATCTGATCTCACACTTCAACTTCAAACATCTGGGAATGAGACTGCCAAATTTTCATCAAAGTTTGACTTTTTCAGTTTTCGAAGACAAGATTTATTAGAAAAACTCGAAACGTTGGAAATAAAATTTTACAAGCTTGGTCAAACTGAACACACTATTCACTTAAATGCACCAAAAGATTTAAGCTCCAAAGCCGGATTAGGTTTTGAAAACCCGAAACACTTAGCAAAGGCTATCTATAACACTCCGACGATTTATAAATTCGAATATCTGAACCTTGGTCCAGATTACCAAATCCAATTTATGAAACCGGATCCTAGTGTTGAGGAAAGAGAAGCTTGGAAGAGACAAAACAAAAACTATTTTCAAATACCTTTCTGCTATCCTCAAATAGTAGAAGAGGAATCTTCAAGTGAATCTCTTCCAAACAAGTACTTTCCATCATATTCAGCCGAAGAACTTCAAAACAAGATTCCTGAATGTAAACCGTACATTCCCACTCTATTTTTAGAAAAGAAAATTATTCAACTCGAACAAGTGTTGGAATCTGAACGTTCTTTGGCGGAAAAGGAAAAGGAATCATTTTTATTTAAAATACAACAACTTGAGAACGAGACTTTACAATTAAATAAAACTCGTGAAAATGATACTATTTCAAACGTTTCAACTTGTAAAGCCTTCGTTAGCAATTATTTAGATAATTGTGAAGAGTTGTTCAAAATGGACCCAAATTCCAATCTTCCAAAACAAAAATGTTCCTATTCCGACGAACAAATCAGTGCTGAATTAGATGCCCTTTCTAACCAATCTTCACTTGAATCGGACGAGTGTTTAAATGACATGTGTGATGAGTTTGATTTCAATCCTGTACTTCCTACTCACACTGAATTCTTAGACAAAGGCAAACAACCTATGGAAACAGTTTCATTGCCTATTGAACCAACGGAGTGTTCCACAAGTCAAAATCCAACCACTCATAAACAAACGAAAACCAATCATGTCTTCAAAAACCATACTAACCGTGTTCCTTTTAATGTTTTAGCGCTTCATACTTTAGAAACCAAGTCGGTTTGGGTCAAAAAGGGCACGCATACTACAAAGCAAACAGCCCGCAAAGAAGACAAGTTTTTACATTCCAATGTCAAAAGAAACAATTCTAGATTTCGTTTTCCTTATCAAATTCATTCATTTAGACATTTAATCAAATTTTCTCGTAATAAAATTTGTTGCTCTAATTGTGGTGTGGATGATTTTGTTCGTAAACCTCCTATTGATTATGGTTATGATTATTTTTCGGACATGCATAATTCTTTTAATCACAAATTTTATCATTCATCATCCATTTCTAAATCGGGTCCGAGAAATCAAATGACTAACGCCCATAAGTCTCACCACAAGTGGGTACCCAAGGGTGCAAAGTCAACTAACCATGATGGACCCATTTACAAATGCGTACCTAAATCTGCCTAATTTTGTGCAGATTGGTCATGTGTGGTACTTAGATTCCGGATGCTCCAAACACATGACCGGACAAAATGAGCTGCTTGCCAACTACACTGAAAAGAAGGGCGGATTCGTCAAATTTGGCAACAATCACTTGGCACCGATAAAAGGATATGGTGATATCATTCAAAACAACATCAGCATTTCCAACGTCTCTTATGTACAAGGGCTAAGCCACAACCTGTTGAGCATTGGAAAATTCTGTGACGAGCAACTCGAAGTAAATTTCAGACCTGATAGAGGCTGTGTTCGCACGTTTGATGGAAAGGAGCTTCTAACCGGCACACGCAAATCTAACCTCTACACGATCGATCTTTCCCAAGTAAACGCCCCCTCAAGTGTTTGTCTTCTATCAAACGTTTCTAGTCCAAAGACCTGGTTATGGCATCGTCGCTTATCTCACTTGAACTTCAAGAACATCAATCGCCTCTCCATCCACGGATTAGTCACCGGCCTCCCATCTGTTAAATTCGACAAACCACATTTCTGTGACGCATGCGAGATGGGAAAGATGAAGAAGATCTCTCACAAACCCAAGATAGTTCACAGCTCGACTCGACCTCTTCAACTCATTCATATGGACTTGTGCGGCCCGATGCGGAATCAAAGCATACATGGTAAAAAGTATGTTCTAGTGATGGTGGACGATTTCTCTCGCTTCACATGGGTAAAGTTCCTTCGATGAAAGGATGAAACCCCCGACACCATCATCACGTTTCTCAAAGCCATTCAAGTCAAGCTAGAACTTACTGCACAAACCATCCGCACCGATAATGGAACTGAATTCAAAAACCGTACCCTTGACGGTTACCTCGAATCGGTTGGTATAACCCACACGTTCTCTGTAGCTCGTACTCCACAACAAAACGGTGTGGTCGAACGCCGAAATCGAACTCTTGTTGAAGCCGCTCGCACTATGCTTACTTTTTCAAAGCTTCCTCTCCACTTTTGGGCCGAAGCTATCAACACAGCTTGCTATACTCAAAACCGCTCCATCATCAACAAACGCTTCAACAAAGCACCTTATCACTTGGTCTACGATCGCGTTCCTTCAATCGAGCATCTTCGAACGTTTGGCACTCGTTGCTTCGTACTCAATGAAAAAGAAGATCGTGGGAAACTCAAGCCGAAAGCCGATGAAGCCTACTTTCTCGGATACTCACCAAATGCATCATCTTATTGGGTCTACATAAAACACGCACGTTGCGTCACTGAAAGCGTTAATGTACAACTCGATCCAAACGCCAAAATGGCTCCTGAACACGACAGTTCTGGACCCACACTCACCGGCATATTAGCTTCCGATCACTTTCGTTCGGAACCTGCTCCCAACCCCGCTGAACCTTCAACGTCCAAAAACGCCATGTCAAATCTGGATGACTTATTCGAATACTTCTACTCGGATTACTTTGGACCATACACTGATACTTATCTCCAGATTCCCCCACCTACCTTGGAGATTGCCGAGACCTCGGAGCTTTCCGGACCGCCAATTACAACGGAAACCGTCTCAACTACTGCATCTCCAAGCACCTCTACGACTGCTCCTCCCGATCAAACTATTTCATCGGATGCTCCTCTTGTTCCACCTGAACCTCAACCGCCTGTTCAACCAAATCCTGCGGAACCGACATCCTCTCCTCCACCATCCACTTCAACACCAACGGATGTCACAAGTGCCACAAGATCATCAAACGTGGCCCCATCTTTGGAATCTATTCAAGATCTTCCATTAGGTTCTTATCAAGAAGACACCCCAGATCCAAATGCATTTCAACCGCTTCCTCGTACAACCAAATGGACACGCTCTCATCCTGTTGAACAAATTATCGGAGATCCAAACCGACCAGTTACAACGCGTTCCGCCTCAGCCAATGATTGCATGTTCTCTTCATTCATAAGCAAGATTGAACCCACATCCATTCATGAGGCAATGAATGATCCTGATTGGATTGGGGCATTCTTGTTCCCCGTCCTCGAAACAAGACCATTATCGGCACGAAATGGATATTCAAGAACAAGCAAGATGAAGATGGAGTCGTCATACGCAACAAAGCTAGACTTGTCGCCAAAGGATACCGTCAACAAGAAGGCATTGACTACGACGAAACATTTGCACCCGTCGCCCGTATTGAAGCAATCCGAATGTTGTTGGCTTACGCGGCACATAAGAACTTTGTGGTTTTCCAAATGGACGTCAAGACGGCCTTCTTAAACGGTGTTCTGCGTGAAGAAGTCTATGTTTCTCAGCCCGACGGGTTTGTTGACTCCTCCAAACCGAATCATGTCTACATTCTGGACAAGGCTCTGTATGGATTGAAACAAGCCCCCCGCGCATGGTATGATAGTTTGTCTTCCAATTTAGTGAAAAACGGATACTCCAAAGGTAAGATCGATCCAACTCTTTTCATTAAAAAGGACAAAGGTGACATTATGCTCATTCAAGTCTACGTGGACGACATCATCTTCGGCTCGACTAACCCAAGGCAATGCAAAGAGTTCTCTGAACTCATGATTGCAAAATTTAACATGAGCATGATGGAAATGATGAATTTTTTCCTTGGTCTTCAAATCAAACAATTTTCTACTAGAATATTCATCAACCAATCAAAATACATCTCGGATATGTTGTGTAAATACAACATGACGTCATGTTCTCCGATTGGCACACCCATGTCCCCGGGTTTAAAACTACACGCTGATCCTTCGGGAAAAGATGTGGATTCTAAAAATTACCGGGGCATGGTTGGTTCTCTCATGTATCTTACGGCTAGTCGTCCGGACATAATGTTTGCCACCTGTCTATGCGCGAGATATCAAGCATCTCCAAAGGAATCTCATCTTAGTGCGATCAAACGGATTTTCCGGTATTTAAAAGGTACACCTAATCTTGGCCAATGGTATCCCAAGGATACGGGTTTTGAGCTAACTGCCTTTTCAGATTCGGATCACGCCGGATGTATGCTCGATCGCAAAAGCACTTCGGGCCATATTCAATTCCTTGGAGACAAATTGGTCAGCTGGTCATCCAAGAAGCAAGCGTGCGTCTCCACATACACCGCGGAAGCCGAATATATCGCTGCCGCAAGCTGCTGCTCGCAAGTACTATGGATGCGCACTCAACTCAAAGACTATGGCTTCTGGTTCAACAAGATTCCCATCTATTGTGACTCCAAAAGTGCCATAGCCATTTCAAGCAACCCGGTTCAACACACGAAGACAAAGCACATCGACGTTCAATATCACTTCATCAAAGATCACGTCGAAAGAGGTACAATTGAACTATATTTTGTTAATACGGAACTTCAGCTTGCCGACTTGTTTACCAAGGCACTGGATGAGAAACGATTCCAGTTCCTAGTATCCAAATTGGGAATGCTCAATCTTAAAACCTGATTATCCCAAATCAGTGTGTCTCAAAATCCTCAAAAACGTCTATCCAAGGGTTTTTTGCGCATTTACTCTTCGAGTCGATCTGCATAACACTTGGGTTCTCATTTTTTTTAGATTTTGACCTTTATCTTCCAGTTCCGTATTTTCAATTTTTCTTTCATTTCTATTTTTTTACCTCGCTGTGTTATCACCATGGTTCATCGTTCAAGGGGGAGCAACAAGGTACGTTTTTTTCCTATCCATTCTCATTCCTAGGGGGAGCACACCACTATATGCACACATTAAGGGGGAGCCTTATATTTGTTTTCTGTCTTTTAAGTTCTTAAAAAAAAATTTAAGTCAGGTTCTCGGCCCCTAAGGGCCCGAAAACAATGATTGTCGACCCCTCTCTGGCTCGATAACCTCCCCAATCGACATTTTGATAACGGGGAATTTTTCATCGGCCCTATCACACACTGCCACGTGTCATCACCCGATGACCACTATTTAAAGTAATCGGGCCCCACTCTCAAAAAACCTTTCTTCACAAGTTTGAATTTCCCTCTTTCTCTCTGAAAAACCCTTCAAGTTCTTGGCTTTCCAAGATAAAATTCTCAAAACTTCGAGTTTTTCAGATCCGAAAGCACCACCAGGTTCGTAATCCTCCCCTTATCATCTTTAATTCTTGCACTTTGTTCTTAAATCCATTGCATGATTAGCATTCTGTGGAATGACTGTTCGTTTTTTTTTGGGTTTTTATATGGGTTTCCGATTTTGACTGTTCATCAGTCAAAATCGGGGGTAAATAATGGGTTTTAGACTTAAATAATGGGTTTTAGACTGCACTACCACATCTCCGTCATTCTCTATTCCCCCGGAAGGCGAAGCACTCATTGCTGCTCACTTACAAAGGGCAAGAGACACCCTTGCTGAACATCTTGTCCTAATGACAGCCGAAAGAGAAGCCTTCGTGCGCCAAATTCGTGAAGATGCGCGTCTTAAAGAACCGACTCCTGTACAAGCCGAACCTTCTCATGCAAGCTCCAGTCGTCCAAGCACCAGCCACTCTCCACCGCCACCATCACCCCCCGAAGATCGACCTCATTCCCCGCATCGATTTGAGTATAACACCGATGAACTCATGTCGATGTTGTATGCTAATCTGCTCGCCGAATCCAATGCAACCGGCCAACCGGACGATTCGCTTGAAGGTCTTTTTCGCCGCAATCTTCAAATCCCCACTGTAACTCGTCACGAGTTCGATGTCTTCCGCGCCCACATTGACCAAGAGCTCGCCGACTTGAAAAATGCCCAACAGCGCCAAACGAATGACATCCTGGGTGCTATTACTGCTCTTCGAACCGAAATCCAAGAGTCTTGCCGTCCGACAGTTCGTACATTTACATCCAGACCTCACCAGGACGACCCGGGCTCCGCTCCAAATCGTCCTGAGGGGGAGACACGCCAAACGGCAAGATCACGATCAAGAGCAGCTGCTGCCTCAGCTTCAAGACCACCTGCTCAATCTACCCAACAAAGGCAACGCACTACAACGACTCAAGAGGATGATACACCAACGGTTGAAAAGCCTACGGATATCGAATTCGAGAGTACAGCCGAACCAACCGAAGCTGCCGAACCCGAACAAAATGAAGAACGAGTTGATGTTCAACGTCTGCGAAACTCACTTCAAAACTGGTTCCGAGATCCATACGAACCAGTACTCCAAGAGCAAGACTATGTGAACTTGAAGCATACAGCAAGAAACTAAGCCTTAAGGGAACAAAACGAACCAAGACTCCTACCTCATCAGATTCGGTGGCAAAGAATGTTGACAGAAAGTAAATCCAAATGGGAGAATCAGCAGATCCGTGTGCCATATCTTGAGGAAACTATGGAGAAGATCTTCCGCAAGGAAGCAAAACCTGATGATCTGGCACACATTCATCTCGTGATGGAAATGGACCATGCTCAGGTTAGAGAGTATCTCCATATCCTGAGGATGAGAGCTTTTCCTCAAGCTGAAGTGGTCTCAAGGCACAGGGTTGTCGGGATTTTGAAGATAGACACTGCAAGTCGAGTACCCGGTTTTCACTGTTCAAAGAGAAGATGGTAAAACGTATTCCTTCTCTGAAGCTGATTTTGCAAATCTCGATATAATGGACTTGGAGATCATCTACAACGATCTGAGAGACAAGCGCAACCGAAACGTACACGAGCAAAGGGCATTAAGGGCAGTGGTAAGACATGTTCAGAACGAGCTTCGGTACAGTTATCTTCATGATCTTCAACGAGGGATTGAAAGCGAGCAAAAGAAGATACATATTACTAAGCCTGATCAATCATTGCCTGTACCTGACAGTACTTTGGTCGCCACTTTCATCACGCGTCCTGTACATGGTGTAGTTTGGATGCATGCTTCTAGAGAAAAACGATTTCTCAGATTTCACGAAGTGGCTGCATATTCTGACGATACATTATGGGGAATCCGAAACAGGCTTGCGTCAGAACTTGCTACAGATAGAAAGAGCGCAACAAGGATGAGCAATGACAAAAGAAACTCTCTCTTAGAAGAGATCAAGATAATCGACGACAGAATTATCTATCGACAAACCCTACGAAGATTTGAAGGCATGTTCGAGCTAAGAAGATGAAGACTCATTTTGCCACAAAGGGGGAGATTGTTAGGTCTATTATTATTTAATTGTGACAAAATAAGGAAAAGATATGTTTTATTGTAAAAGGAAGTTTATAATTCCTTAAACTCTTGTTTCCTTAATTAGACTAGACCTAGCAATATAAATAGAACGTTAGGGTTTTACTTTGAAAGAGTCGATTCATAATTTATAGAGAGAGAGCTGAATCTGATTGTAATCGATACATATACGTTCAAGAGATATATGACTACGTAAGTTCTTTAAATCATTGTTCGTGTCATATTACTTTGCTATTAACTGTTTATTGTAATTGTGCTTATTATAATGGGATCAACATTTCCGATCCGTTTTTTAATCTTGCACATGGAATTATGAATGGTCTGCATCTACTCTGGTTATGCATGATTGATAGCAAAAGTGGTCTCTATGCATCTAAAGTAAGGTTCTCTGTACTGGGTAATCCAAAGCTCGGATCGTAATAAACCAGAAGCATTTTTCGATCAGAAGGTATTGCTGTCCGGAAGCATCTTTCGATCAGAAGAAATTGCTGTTAAGAAGCATTTTTCAGAAGTTGCGGTCTCCGTTCAGAAGCTTAATCGAATATCATTCAGAAGTGGTTGATAAGCTGGTTAGAAGGATAGATCTTTCAGAAGATATGGCTGTGTCTTTATCTATTAAGCTGCTGATTCAAAAATCATTCAGAAAATCAGAAAGTACACATCAGAAGCCGTACAGAGCTTTTGAAAGCTGTCCGGAAGTCATTCTTACAGATCTGTGTTGTTTAAACGTTCAAAATTTTCAGAAGTTTTGATCTACAAGCTATACAGATCAGAAGCTTAATCAGATCCAGAAGCTATACAAATTAGAAGCACTTTTCAGAAGCCTAATCAGAGCTTAATGAAACAGATCTTAATCAGAAGCACTTTTCAGAAGCTTAATGAGAAAGAGCTAAATGAGACAGACCTTATTCAGAAGCTAAGAAGACCTTAATCAGAAGTTGCTGTACATAGAAGCATGAGCAGAACCTCTTTCAACATGCAGAATTCAGAGGTGTAGAAAATTCACATCAGAAGTTTGCAAAACTTCTGAAAGTTGTCCAGAAGTTGTGTAACAGCTTATTTAGAACATAATACGTAGTTGTCCAGAAGTTTTGTCTACATTCTGAAGCTATCATTCAAAAGTTGCTATCCAGAAGCTTATTATCCAGAAGCTTTTGAAGGTAGTCGTCCAGTATTGCTCTCATGTAGAGCCTTGCACAGACAAGCTAGAAGGCTCTGTATAAGCTGAAGAAACTAAGACGAACCAGAAGCTCTACATAGACTATGAAGAAGCTTTGAATGGTGCTTTTTTTGGCTTTCGATACGATCAAAACTCTCTAACCAGAGCTCGCAAAGGCCAAATTCCACGATGGACCAGAGACGGACCGAAGCCCGTAACCCGATTGTTTTTCGGTTTTCTGATAGCATTGCGTTGTTTCAGAAACACGTGCACATCTTTTTACTCGAAGCTTCAAATTGCATGAATCTAGTTTCTTTGGAACGATAAAACACAGATGCACGAAAGCATTATTTTTCACTCATACTCCTTCCGATTTTAGATAGGTGTTTGCATGTCCGTTTTTCATGGATTCAAGATACATGTGTGATATATTTCATGTCACTATCTCCTCTGTTTTTCAATCTAAAGCTCGGAGCTGAACTCAACTCAACGAGGTCTAAAGAGTCAAAAACAATTTTGTTTTGACGACTGTTTTGCGCAACTGAGTGAAAACTTGCACAACTCAGTCAATTTTCATCCAAATTGGTTGAATCAAAGCTTGTCGATAAGCTAAGAGGTTGGAGTTCAATGTGCATGTTTTATGTTTTCTCTCAATTAGGCTCCTTAATGGTAAAAAACAACGATAAAATTGAGTCATGAAAGCTAGACAGAATGTGTAAAATGTCTCACTCTTCCAAGAATGTGAGCCTACATTTGAGGGGGAGATTGTAACGCCTTGATGACTTGAAGAATGACACATATAAGCTTCTAAAGAAAGCAAGGGAGAGTTTATTTGATGATGCGTTCTTTATAAAACTTTAGGGGGAAATCGTTAGATCTAATTAGCCCCAGTTAGATAACAAAGTTATAAAGAATTGAATTTTGGCCTTTTTTGGTTTTATGGACTTGGACTTCTCACATGTATTGCACACCTATATATATGGTATCTTAGCTTTATTTGTAAAGTGAGTCTTGGGAGAGAATACATCTTACACACCATAGACTAATGAGAGTCGTTCAATTCCAATGTGTGATATTTTTCACAATTCCCCTCCATATTAATCAATATATGAATATGAATATGAGTTGATGATTTGATGCTTATTGTTCTTTAATTCTCTAACTCTTCTATACAATTTATGGAGTTTTCTTAATTGTTTCTAGTTTGGGATCTAACAATATCCATTGGATTTTAACCGACAAACATCCTTATAGACACTGGCGGAGGCAACATATAACGAGGGTTATGCTCGACACACCCTCAAAATCCAAAAACAAACATTATGAGCCCAAATAATTTATTTAAATCACACACGATAAATAGTTCATCTAGCTCACCTAGCATTCAATTGATGCACTTGTTAGATCCCAAACAATCAAGATATAGAAAGATAACAAGAAATAGATCACTGAATGTTGTATATTGTATAGATCAGATGAAATGTATTACAAAATGTGTCTTTAGAAGCTTATGAAACGTTTTTTTAACTATCTAACAAACTATCTATTTATACATGAAATAGAAATGCTAAAGTTACAGTACAAAAATGACAAGCTTGTTCATAACTACTTCTGAACTTCTTCAGAACTTCTTCAGAAGTGTTTTCAGAACCTTCTTCAGAACTTCTTCAGAAGTATCTTCAGAATCTTTAGAACTTCTGAAGTTGCCACTTCAGAAGTTATGCTTTAGGCTTTTATCTGCTTGTCTTCTGAGTTCTGAGTCTTTCTTTCTTCAGATCTTTCTTACTCTTCAGAACCCAGTTCCTTTTGAAGCTATCTTAGTATCTCTATCAATCTCCCCCTTAGTTTCAAAAGTTCAAATCATAATTCCAAAAATTCAAGATTTGTCTAACATCCTTCAAAATTAGACTTCTGTATTCCAACAGAGATTCTGCGATTCTGATCATCTCCTTTGCAAGCTTCTTATACTTCTCCTAATCTTCATCATTCAGATTCTTTGGTCTTCTGTTTTGTCTTTTAACCAAACGATCTCTGATAGCCATTAAAGTTCCATTGCAACATTTGTGGAGTTCTTCAAATCTCATAAAGAGTAATTCTTGAAAGCACTTGCATACAAAACCTGGAGGTTGAATCACTAGAGTACTTTTCTTCAGATTTTTAATATCAGGTAAACTTAAGTTTGGTTTACTCAGATGAACTTGTTTCTTATTCAGCACATATGCAACTTGAAAATCAGTCTTTGCAGCCCAGATAAATTCTCTATACAAACCATCTCTGAGAACTGGAAATGATTTTCTGAACATTGAAATCGAATCATGAAACGGATAAAGACTCCTGTATACTCTGAGCATATCTCTTAAGTAAACATTCTGAAAGTCAGCTTCTGAGAAGGTAGATATCTCACCATTTCTTCTTTCCACAGTAAAAAATGCACAACTATAGTTTTTTCTTGTCTTTAATTCTGCATTAATCACTTTGATGACATGACTTTCTTTTCTTGCTTCATTAACAGGAATCCTTAGCTTTCTAATGATATCAGAATACCATTGTTTCCATCCAAAGGATTTGTTAATCCAGCAATCAATATAATTAAACTTCAGTTCATGTTCCATGAACATTTCTGGATGAAAATATTCAAGAAACATGGTAAATGCACTTTCTTCAATTCTTTGTTCTTGTAGTTGTTCTTTTTCAGAAATTTGCTTTATAGGAACCAACTCTTCAGAAACATTTTCAGAAATTTTCTCCTTTTCTTTTTCCTTTTCCTTTGGACTTACTTCTGAACTTTCAAGATTCAGAGTGAACTTCTGAATTTCTTCCATGTCTTGCTTCTTTGTATGAATCTTGAAATCATAAGCATCACTTAGCAAATAGTCAGCTCCTCTGATTTTGTTTACTTTCTTGTGACCAGCCAAATAACTCTTTCTTACAAATTCTCTAAAATTTATTCTTTCTTTGATCAAATAGACTATTTCTTCTTTGATATCAGATTCTTCAATAAAATCTACCATATAGTTCAGAAGCCATTTGAGAGTAGATGTAGAATACTTTGGAATATCAGATGCAATGATTGTCTTAGTGACTCCTTCCACAAAGTATATAAAACCAATGTCTGGACTAGTGAATAATCTTTTCAGCCCTGACCTTTCAATAAAAACAAGCTCTAACAAGTTTACTTTGTTTAGTCTGTATTCTAAAGCCAACTGAAAGTCATGCTTAATGAGATTCCTTATATAAATTCCCAAGATTCTTCTAATCTCTGAGACTAGTTCAGATTCACCTATGTTAACACAAAAAGACAAAGTTGCCAGCTTATCTTGTAGTCTTAGCTTGTACAAATCAAACTGAGTAAACTCACATAAAGTACCGTCCCTTCTTTCTGCTCCAATTCTGCCTATAAACAAATCATCTTGAATTGACTTTGATAAGCATCTGATCTTCTTTATTAAAGTTGAATCATGAAAGTTTTGAACACCATGATTCTGAATATAGTTTCTCACTTGAGCAATATGATCTTCAGTCCATTCATCAATCAGAAAATCTTCCAACGTTGCAAATTTCATACTTCTTCTGTACATAAAACAATAAATGTATTCAGGAAACACCAAGCTATTCTCTCCAGAAATGAACACATTTTCCTTTTCAAAAATTTGATCCAAAACAGGTTCTTCAAGAACAGGAAGATCTATTGCAGGAATAATAATACAAGGTCTGAACCTTACTTCAAATTTTTCAGAGAAGACAATAAGAATTTCATCTACAATTTCAACTCCTTCCATGTGATTCAGATCAAACTCTATTTCAAATCTCTCATCTGGTTGATTCAGAAAGTCTTCAAAAATTGACAATCTGTTATCTAAAAATCTACACTCCAGATTTCTTGGATTGTTCAGAAATAGATGAACCCAACAGAATTTTCTCAACAAACTCCATAATTCTTCAAAAATACCACTATAAACCTCATTCAAAATTTGTTGTGGATTCAGATTACTAAATCTCTGACTTCATTAACTTCTGAGATTTCTTCCATATTAACTTCAGATTCTTCTTCAAACATGATCACATCTGAGATATCACTTGGTTCACCAATTACATCTTCAAATGCAAGATATTCTCTTAGCATTTCTTCATTGGAATCTGGAATTACATCTGTTTTATCTGAACTCAAGTTTCCTTCAGAATCAAAAGACAGTTTTTCTGTTTCATACCCTTCGTCAATCAATTCTTCAGAAGAGGCAACATCAACCTCTTGGCCTTCATGCTCTACAAGAATGTCTTCTAGGGCTTCTGATACTCTATTTGAACCTTCTCCTATATTCTGAGCTTCTTCAGAATCTTTTTCAGAAGATTGACCTTGAGAATTTTCAACATTTGCAGCTTCAGATACTTTCTGTCTTTTCTCCGCCTCTTGATTATCAGGACCCTGATCATTAAGATTTCTTTTGGAAGTATCTGCCTGAGGTCTACACTCCAAAGCAGATAATCTGTTATTCAATGCTGTCTGAGAAGTCTGAATAGCAGATAATTGATTCAGAATTTGATTAATGTCATCTTTAGTAGCAAATTCAGAAGTATGAGATTGAGAGCTTGAAGAAGAAGGCTGAGATGCTTTGAGAGAAGACATAGAAGAAATCACTTTAGAGAAAGCATTCAGAAGTGCATCTTTAAAAGAGTTGAGATCATTGGAAGAAGAAACTTGAAAATCATTTAATTTGTTCACCACTGTTACCTCTTGTTTTTCCAACCTATCCTCCATCACCTTGTTTGATTTGTTCGTCAATTCCTTTAGTTCCTTCTAAATCTTTTCAAATTCAGAAGTACAAAAATCCTTGAATTCTAAAAATTCAGAAGATGTGGGTAAATTGCCAAGACCAACAGATGGTCTTGTTTGCAGTCCTTCAGAAGAAGGCTGGCCTGTAGATGCCACAGCATCATGAATCATAAATGACTCTGTGAATGGAGCTTTAGTAATGTTCTCTCCACCAGGGCTTCCAACTAATCCTTGATACCCAATATTAGGAATATCTATAGTTGTTGAGGCAATCTGACAGACACTTTGCTTATTTACATCTGAAAGATGTATGCTGGTGTGAAGGAATTCCACATTTAGTGGTTCTTTAGGCTCAACATTGAGTGGACTCTCAGACTCTATGTGCTCGAAACAGTGAAGGGGGGACATATGTCCTTCTTTTTCAACAAAAGGATCCTCCAAATGGGGTCCTAATGGTATATGAGTTGTTTGCTCCAATTGTGTTAATGAAACACCCTTCTGTTGAGAGATGGATGAGTGGCTGGGGGGTTAACAAGTGTTGCCATGGGCTCACTGGCCTTTTCAATATTACCCACCAAAGAATGTGGAGTAATAGATGATGTGGGTGCCCGACTAGTAACATTTGGTTCACAAGTTTCTTTATTTTTTACTTGTGTTCTCCCCTCATCAATTCTTTTTCTCACCCTTCTACCCAATCTCTCATTTACATTTTTCCTCTTTAGACTTTGAGGTTGTTCTCCCCCTTGAACAGTCTCGCCACTCTTCCTAGATAGTCTAGACTCCTTAGCATGCTCACCACTCTTGTGGGAATCAGGGGAAGAAACTACTGGTTTTGGTAGTCCCATTGATTCATAATACTCACTCGCAATCCTATTTTCTGAACTTACAAGTTCAAGTAAGTAAGTAGGTAATGGAATGGCATTTGGAAATTTTAATTTTGCATTTGGTGGACGAAGATTATCCATGGTAAAGATAGGAACATGTACCTCATGGGCAAGATCAGGAATAACAGGAACATCCTTCATTGCACCTTTGATAAATGTTTGAAAGAATCGTTGGAAGGGAATGTAGTTGTATGTGGATTTCTTCAGAACAGCAGTCTTCAATTCTTCAAATATTAGTGAAGCATAGTTATAGTGTTCGTTGAATACCACCCCATGAAATATAATCCTTCCATTTGTAGATGCTTGGTCTAAGCTAGAACTTTTTCCAGAGAGGCAAGTGTTTAAAATGGAGAATAGGCAATATCAGATTGGGGGTAGACACTTCCTTCTGAATGAACTTAAGGCATTTAGTTGTTCAGAATATCCCAAGCGCATAAAATCTGAAATCATCTCAGAAGATGATGGAATTGGATCATATGAAGTTTTCCCAAGAACTTCATCTGCCTTTGGAAGGAAATGTATACTTCTGACATCTTCCACAGAAACACAAACCCTGTAGCCTTGAATATATGAGGAAATGTTATCTGCAGCTTCATCGACCTCAGCATAATACCACCATTGCTGCAAGTAAGAAGCAGGAACTGAAAATTTCCTTGAGAGCAAAACACGAAGTGGATGTTTCTTCAAAATTTCTATCAAAATCATTTGATCATCAGCAAAATCTGTCAATTTGAAGTTCAGAGCACAGTTATTCCTTTTGATTTCGTGCAATTTTTCTTCAGGAACATACAGTTTGGACAAATCAGGTCCATCATTGCTCTCAGCACGAGATTGAGACTCACTTTCACCAGCATTTGATTCAGATACCACCTCAATGGGCTTGAGTTGAGTTTCCCCAATTGTAGTAGAACTAGGGTTAGGGTTAGGTTTAGAAGTTGGATTTGAAGTGTCGGCTTCATCAATAGCAGTTGTGGCTGTGTCTTGTACTACTTGATCATCATTCAAAGGGATCTCCATGGATCCAATCACTATTTTGTTAGGCACAAATTTGAATGATGCTTCACTAGATGAGTCATTGTTGTTGCTGAAACTCGAAGAAGCACAAACCATCACATTCGAAGTTGACATCACTGGAAGTGAACAAGGATACACACTTGATTGAAAATGAATAAGCACAGAGAGGTTTTGGAGGGAAAAAGCACTAGAAAATGAAGAAGAAGGTGTTTCCATCTGTTTTATATGACTAAATAAGCATAGATGGACACGTGGCCAAAAATTAAACGAGATTAAAAGAGTAATCATCATTTATTTGGATTAATGAACCGTTTAATCGACGTGAGTTAAGGATTTTCCAATGAAATTAAAACACGTGGCACACGCTTAAAAATGAATAACGGGAAGTAGAGTTCTGAGAACAAGTTCAAAAACTTCAGAAGAAATTCAGAACTTCTGAGAAGAAATTCAGAAGTCGAAATGAATACTTTCAGAAATACTACAGAACTTGCAAGAAAAATTCAGAACCAAACTTATATTCCTCCAAAATGACAAAAATCATTTAAAAATACATACTTCTGAAACATATAAATCGTTTTAACTGTTCAGAAGTAGGTTTGAACAATAACAAAGATATTTTATCTATAGTAGTTTGTCCATACTACTTAGATTTTAAATTCAAGACTTGTAACCAGCACCTCAAAAAGGAGTATTTAAGATTTTTATTTTTCAGCAACACTCCCCCTTGAATCATAAACATTTATGATTCTCCCCCTTAAACAATGCTATTTATCAGAGAAAACAAATGTTAGAGAAATGAAAAAAAATGAAAGTATTTGAGAAATAATCATCTTTGAAGAAGAAATTATAACTTCTGAAATTTAGAAAGACGGAATTTCTGAAAACAGAACTTCAAAAAATCTGAAGTTCAAAATATTCAGAATTTGGAAAAATTAATCTCAGAATATAATTTCTAAATACTCTTTTGGATTGGTAGTTGAAGAAGAACTGGAATTTTCTTCAGAAAAAGGTATGAGCCTTTCAGAAGTGTCAGATTTGAGTCTAAGAAATTCAACTCAAGTATATCTTGAATATTCATCTACAATGACAAGAATATACTTCTTTCCACCCATACTTTGAGTCTTCATTGGACCACACAAATACATGTGAAGCATTTCAAGTAGAGCTTGGCATGAAGATAGCATTTTCAGAGGATGGGAGCTTTGGTATCTGATCTTCGGTAGTCCTCTGACAGAGTGATGTTTTTCCAGTTCAGAATTAGCTTTGAAATTCAGATGTGACATTCTTTTGTGCCAAAGCCAACTATCATTCCTCATTGTGTTGGAAATGTAACATACCCCTTTTAATTGACCAGTTGCTGTAAAGGTAGCAGTGTAGATGTCTCCATCTCTATAGGCAGTTAACTCTTTCTTGTTTTCTGAACTCAGAACATGACAGTAGTCTATATCAAAATTGACTTTCCAATATTTGTCACAGAATTGACTGATACTGAAGAGATTATGTTTAAGACCTTCAACATAGAAAACTTTCATTACTGTAACTTCTCCTTTGATAAAAGTACCTTAACCTCTTACATAACCTTTTGCATTTTTTCCAAAGCTAACTGTTCCTCCATATCTTTCATGATAATCAGTTAGTAGTTCTTTGAATGGTTTCATGTGTCTTGAACATCCAGAATCTAAGACCCACACATGACATATCTGCATAAATGATTATTGAGATTTAGGTACCCATTTGAGAATGGGTCCTCTGAGATTAGTAAAAAAATTTGAAGTTCTGAACTTTGACTTCAGATTTTTCAGTTCAGAAGTTTGTTCAGAACTTTGAGATTTTTTTCAGTCTTAGATTTATTCTTATTTTTATTTTATTTTTATTTTTACTTGCCAATTTAGCTAAAAAGTTCTGAATAGATTTCTTAAGATTATTCTTCTTTGATTTGGAGTTTATTTGAAAATTATGATTACCACAATTAATACAGTGAATATGATTCTTCAGAATGTTTAATAAAGAAGTAGAAGAACAAGAATCAACACTATTGAATTTATCAACCAAATCTCTTTTATTCACTTTATTAAGTTTGGGTACATCATGTTTCTTTGAAAATGAAATACTATCTAATTTGTCAGTCTTTGATAGTCTTTCACCTTTCTTTCTCCAAACTAAAGAGGACAACTCTATAAATGATAAGAAATGAGGATTAGTATAAGTAGTCTTTTTATCAATTTTAGATTCGTTGGATTTGTATTTTTTATAATGAATTTCAGAAGTTGAATTGGAAGACTGTCCTTTTTCAAAAAATTTGACTCTATTTATAAAGTCAGATAATGATATTGAAGACTTTTCAGGAGGTAAAGATGTATTTGAAGAAATAGAAGTATGATTAGCTGATATGGAAGAAATTTCAGTTTTCAGAAACTCTTGTTTCAGAAAAACAGTGTTAAACATTTCTGAAGACAACTTTTGTGCTTCAGATTTTAAGATGTCTCCATCAATCATAGATGATTTTAATTTGTACACCAAATATCCATCTTTATCTCTAACCTGAACCATATGATCATGATCATCATCATCTGAATCCGATTCATTCATTAAATCTGAGAACTTATCTTGAGTCATGCTAGAAGCAAATTTTTTTTGATTTAAAATATTTTCAGACTCAACATCAGAATTATCAAAAATAATTTCTGAATTCTCATTATTATTTTGTAAAGATTCAATATTTGAGAATTCATAATATTTTTCTTCGTGTTCTGATTTAAGATCAACATTATCTTCTGATTCAACAGTTTGTTCAGAAGATAATTCAGAAATTTGTTCAGTAGTTTTCTCAGATTTAACATATGATTCAGATTTTTCTTCAGAAATAATTTTAGATTCAGAAGTAATTTCAAAAGGTTTTAAAACATTATTACTTATTACTTCAGATTCAGAAATTATCTCAGTTTTATCAGAATCAAACGATTTTTCTTCAGAAAACAGAGTTTCTGATTTGATAAAGGGAATTCTTTCAGGCAAAGAGTAGTTAACAGGTTTGGATATAATACCTGTGTTGGTTTCATTAAAAATTTTCATTTTAGAATAGTCATAAAGATTTGCAGGTGCCTTTTTCAGTATTTGACTATCATTATATCCCAAACCTGCTTTAATATTGTAAAATTTTGAATTCTGAGCATGATTTGTCAAAATGTTCAGAGTCTATTCAGTTTGACCTCTTTTAAAGTTCAGATCTTCTAATTCCTTAATCTTTTTGTAAAGATCAAGTCTTTCTTGGTTCAAAAAGTTCATTTTTACATTTAAAACTTCTTTTTCAGATTTCTCATTAATAATATCTTTCTTTAAACTGTCCAATTTTTCTTTTAATTGAAGCTTTTCTTCAGAAACTTTTTCAAGAATTTGTTCAGCTTCTTGGTAGTTTTGTTTATAAATTTGACTTTCGGCTCTAAATTGATTTGCCAAAATTCTTTCACCTTTGATTCTGTTTCTGAGAGTTTCAAATTCAGAAAACATATTCTAAAATTGATTTTGCACTTCAGAATTTTCAGAAATTTGTTCAAAATTTGGTTCAGAAAAAAAATTTAATTCAGAAGATGAAGAAGATACCTCAGAATCATGTGCATGTTTTTCTTCTGGATCCATTTGGCACATGTAGCATTTTGAAGAATAATGAGCTACCTCTTCATCATCATTTCCATCACTCCAGTTTAACCAGTCTTCCTCATACTTGGTTACTAGAGCTGGATTTTGTTCCTTTTTCTTTGCAAGAAGACGCTTCTTCTCATAGTAGCCTGAGTTCTTGACTTTAGGCATTTTGCACTGTCTTGCATAATGACCAGGCTTACCACAATTGAAACACCTTGCTGGTTCAGATGACTCATTTTGACTAGCATCTTGACTTTTCTTAGGTCTAACTACAGACCTTGGTTTATTATGATATTTTTGATTATATCTTTTAGTGAATTGCCTTGTCATAAAAGCAATATTATCAGAAGTTCTTTTAAGTTCTTCATCTGATTCATCCCCATCACACAGAGTTGTCTCTGGAATTTCACAAACTTTGTTTTTAGTAGAAATGGTCAAGGAGTTGTTGTACTTTTTGCTTAACAAGGCTACAGTTTCATTTGCCTTTTTCTGCTCATTCTGTCTAGTTTTGATCTTGTCCTCTTGTTGGAACAAGATGCCATATACATCATGAATAGTCTTCCTAGACAGATTCCTTGTAACCATGTTATCAGAAAAGCTTGACCATTCATTTCCCAAGTTGTTCAGAAATTTATTGTTTATCTCTGAGTTTGATTTCTGAACACCATTTCTTCTCAGATCATTCAGAATATTGTTGTATCTATGATATATATCAGTAATTGATTCATTTTCTTTATATCTGAAATTCTCATAAGTACCCACACAGATATTTAGGCGTTGTGCTTGGGCTTTTGTACTACCTTGCATCTGGGCTTCTACTTCGTCCCACATAGCTTTGGCAGATGTTAGACTATCTACCCTATTAAAGATTTCATTTGGAATATCCATAGTAAGAAGAGTTAATGCCCTTTTGTCAATTTTTGCTTGAGCTTTCTTAGCAGTACTGTACATACCTGGGCTTTTCTTGATTCTTGATGCAGGTATTTCAGGAGTGAATTCAGTTCTTGGAACTGCAGGGATTTCCACATAGACCTCAAGAGGGCCATTTATGATTGATTGCATTAAAGCTTCATCGATATTGTCCAAGAATTGAACAATCCTGATTCGCCATTGATGATATTCTCCTAAAAACAAAGTTGGTGGTTTGGTTTCTGATCCAATGGAGACGATTTCTTTCGACATCTTTTATTTGAAAATAATCGAGAATTCAACTGAATTTGAATCTTGAATTTTTCGATCAAGAACACAACAAGAACTGTCAGATCTGACAAGTTCTTCTGTAACGTTCAAGAACAGATGAATTGGCTCTGATACCAATTGTTAGATCCCAAACAATCAAGATATAGAAAGATAACAAGAAATAAATCACTGAATGTTGTATATTGTATTGATCAGATGAACTGTATTACAAAATGTGTCTTTACAAGCTTATGAAAACGTTTTTTTAACTATCTAACAAACTATCTATTTATACATGAAATAGAAATGCTAAAGTTACAGTACAAAAATGACAAGCATGTTCTGAACATCTTCAGAAGTGTCTTCAGAACCTTCTTCAGAACTTCTTCAGAAGTATCTTCTGAATCTTTAGAACTTCTGAAGTTGCCACTTCAGAAGTTATGCCTTAGGCTTTTATCTGGTTGTCTTCTGAGTTCTGAGTCTTTCTTTCTTCAGATCTTTATTACTCTTCAGAACCCAGTCCTTTTGAAGCTATCTTAGTATCTCTATCAGCACTATTTTGATATATATATTTTGTTTTATTTAGAAAGGAAAATTATGTAAAAGTTGAAGTAAGCTTCTTTTTTTAGTTTTTGTGTGGTATGATAAAGAGTTTTCCTTTACTTTTTGTTTAGCATAATAAATAGTGTTTTCTCAGTTAATGTAATAAAGTTTTAATATTTAATATTTTATTTTATATTTGAGAACATGAATGTCATATTTTTCATCCATTCATCATAATTGTTTCATAAACAAGTACCCACATTATCAGATATTTCAAGATCGATAGTTATCGTTCAAAATTAGTATAAATATAACAATTATTGAAACTTTATTACAATAGTTGGGAAAATAATCTTAGTTATATAAATCAGATACTAAACAAATAGTTGTTAAATTTTGATTTGTTTTATCCATTTTTTAAGGATCATCTTTGATTATTTTCCAATCTCCACCATTGTTTACAGACAATCAAGAAGATAATGTAAAAATAGATAAATGTAGACTTATATAATTATCCGTAGGTTTTAGCAGTTTGTTATTTGATCATGAGTTTTCAAGAAAACAAGTCAAATAAGGAGTTCGTAATGAAAAGTTGATAGGAATGATGTTTTTACCCATGGATATGATAATATACAATGGGCGTAACTCTATATGGACTATTATCTACTTTATAAAATGATGCATATCACATTAAAACAAGCATTTGCTTAAATAAATCACTTTATGCTTTGATTATGAAACTTATTCCAATTATCTTTTGTATAAAATTAAATTGTTAATACTTAATAAACTTAGATGCCGTTTACTAAATGTTTATCCAGTAAATGTTTAGTGGGTAAATTTATTTAACAGATTAACAAGGTAATGATCAAAAATCTTACATGGTAAGAGCGATAATATCATGATACGTATGGAAGTCTTAACCGAAAAGTGACAGTGACGACTTTAACAAATTATAAATTATTACATACGATTATACACTTCAATTCTACACGATAAAATAAATTATAAAGTAATAACTCTAAACTGTAAACAATTACGAGTAAATATTTAAATAAACGACCCTTATTTCAATTACCAGGACCAATTATGTTTATTAAAAATGGAATAAGTTGAGACGGTAGTGGAAATTTTGTGACATAGAAACTTGTGAATCCATAAATAAGGAAGGGTATTAAATTTTCCAGGTATACAACCACTAATATATTAACTAAAGTTTATGTCTTCTTTTTCTACAAGTTAAATATTATATGTATAATAGTTTGATCAATCCTTTTCAAAATTAACACAATATTAAATATTTTTAGTTTTAATCATGTTATTAGTATTTTTAAATACGTAATATTTTTACCTAGAATTTTGAATTCTTATGTTTTTTTTTGGGGGGGGGGGGGGGGGGGGGGGGGGGGGGCACTACCGTTGCAGTCTCGGGTGCTGGAAATATATTACGCCCTCCGTGTAACATCAAAAAACCAAAAATACAACCCAAGGTTCGCCAACGGAAAAATACAGCAACAATTGAGAATTTCTAACTAAGTAAGCCATAAAATCCATTTCTAGCGATCGACTAAAATCTTCCCCTTGCCCTTAGACGAGCTCTCAACAAAGTATTACCTGAAAATGGTTTTAGTTTTTGAAAAGCGAGGATTAAACCAAAAGGTCTAGTAAATTTCCAAATAAACCGCAGTTATAGAACTTAAATCTAAAAGAGATAAGTTTTGCAAATATGGAAGCCAAGTAATTCAAATACGGGACCATGTACAAGGATCGTAGAAAAGTCAAAGTTAGTCACACAACTCCACATGTGACATAAAATTCGTGTTCCACACAATTCCATATGCGAATACTAAATGGTCCCAAGAAGGGTACTTATCCAACGTACACCCACAACAGATTCGAGATGTACGGGTTATAACTCCCAAGAGATTTGTACTATCTTAAGGTATACACACTCACATATGTACATGTTCAATTTAGTAGGCATATCGCGATTTCTAGGCCAATTCAACATTTAACATTTATATAAACAGAAAGGATTATAAATCATTTAGCATGCTTCCAATTTAAAATACCGTAATCAGTGTAGTAGATAAAACCTTTGACAAAAATATAGTTTAAGTCAAGGGAACTCACCTGTGATGCGACAACCGCTTAAATTGCTAAAACGACTAATCCTTCCAAACCGAACACCTGAATTGGATGCCATAAATTTTTTGTTAAACTACCTTAAAGCATCCTAAAACCATCCCTCATATCCCTAAGATAAACCCCTAAACCATGCCTCACATCAAGCACGAAACGAGAAAAGGACCAAACCGAAAATGCACCCAATAGTGAGTTACGTGGCTTGTCTCATGGCTTGAAACCACGGGGTTAGTCACGTAGCTTTTTGCTAGATACAGGCCTGTCCATTTTCTTGCACAACCACGAAAATCTTTCCCCAAAATACTTCCAAGGTTTAAAACTCGATTTTAAACACTTAAAATCAACCAAACTTATTCCTAATACATGAGGGTTTATCCAATAACAATCCAAACACTAAAACCTTTCCAAAATAGATTACTCTATCATTATCAACCAAGAAACCCAAAAATGGTGAATCAAAACTTGAAACCCTTGATTACTACTTGGAATCATCAGCAGGAATGAGTTTCTAGATAGGATTCATTGATTGAATCCATCAATGTTGTTTTATTAACAAAACCCATACAATTTCATCTATTCAAGAACACAAATTAGGAATCCAAGTTCCCAAAGTCTAACCAAAAGAATAAAACCCAAATACTCCATTAATGGAGACCTTAAGCACCTAAACCATGCCTCGCATCAAGCACGAAACGAGAAACAGACCAAACCGAAAATGCACCCAACAGTGAGTTACGTGGCTTGAAACCGCGGGGAAAGTCGCATAACTTTCTTTCAGATACAGGTTTGTCCATTTTCTTGCACAACCACAAAAATCTTTCCCCAAAATAGTTCCAAGTTTTAAAACTCAATTTTAAACACTTAAAATCAACCAAACTTATTCTTATTACATGAGGGTTTATCCAACAAAAATGAAAACACTAAAACCTATTCCAAAATAGATTAATCTATATCATTATCAACCAAGAAACCCAAAAATGGTGAACCAAAACTTGAAACCCTTGATTACTACTTGGAATCATCAATAGGAATGGGTTTCTAGATAGGAATCATTGATTGAATCCATCTATGATGTTTTATTAACAAAACTATACAACTTCATCCATTCAAGAACACAAATTAGGAATCCACGTTCCCAAAATCAAACCAAAAGAATAAAACCTGTTTGAATTTATTTCTATGTAAAAAGTATGAATCAGAACTTTCCTTGAAGAACAAAATGGATCTTTCTAGAAGTTAGCTTTCCAGAAGATAGTTGCTTCCAGAAGCTCTGTCCAGAAGACAGCATGGTACTCTAGAAGATGAAGTACCTTCTGGATATAACACAAGGACCTTCACGCGTGTTATGTGACGTGGCAAGTCATGCTTCTCTTGCGTAACTAATTTTGTTAGTGACTTTGCTTACGTGTTAATCCGTGATAGGCTAGCTCTTTGACTTTTACCAGCTTGCAATAGTATAAATTGAGTAAGCTATTCTTGTATTAGTCGTTGATTAATTTGGAGAGAACCTGTGAGATTAGTTTGTATTTCAGTATTGTAATCTTTGGCACTCTGAATGAAATACAAATTATCCTTGATTGACATGAATATGTTCATCCATTTCAGTTTACATATTCTAGTTTGATTGTTGATCATATTTGCTTCCGCTTACTATTTATACATATATAAGTCATGATCAACTTTTTGTGAGTGTTTATGGGATCTGGGTTCCAACTATTGGTATCAGAGCCTGATAATCAATCTATTGATTATTCGATCTAATCCAGTTTGGAGAAATCCCCACTCAGCTAGAATGTTCTCAGTTTTTAAACTACTGGTTCTCATTCTACCCTATTTTACGAGTTTTTGTTGTTCTCATACAAATTTTCTCAATTTTAGTGGTATTTCTAGTTTAAATCTGAAAATTTTTAATCATCGTTCGTTGTTTCAAGTTCAGTGAAATCAATCACATCTAATTCTCAAAATTCTTCTCGAATTTCCACACTTTGTTTTCTCTGAAAAATGGAAAATCAAAATTTTAATGCCATGTACACCTCAGGCTCGCTTACGAAACCTTCTACTTTTGTTAGGGATGAATATCCTCAATGGAAAATTCGCATGATCAATTTTTATGAAGGATTAGACTTAGATCTATATCAGACAATATTAAATGGTCCTTTTGTTCCTTTTACAACTATCCTAAGAATACTAGCTACAGTCAAAACTGAAGAAGTACCTGCTAGACAGATTCCAAAAGATAGAAAGGACTAGAGTGATGATGACAAAGCAAAGGTGGAAATCGCTAACAAAGCAAAAAGGCTTATTATCATGGCCATCCCAAATGGTATATTTCAATCTCTTGATTCTTGTGAAACTGCTAAAGATTTATGGGATCAACTGGCAAATTAGCTATAAGGTGGTGCTAAGATGAGAAAGAACAGAAGAGCTAAAGCTCTATAGGAATATAACAGTTTCCAAGCTCTTTCAAAAGAAACCCTTGAGCAGACGTATCCTACACTGATCAATCTGTGCAAAAGATGTGACATTGTCAAATCTAAGGAAGACAACAATGTCTTATTCCTTAAATGTCTTAATGAAGAATGGTCTAATCTGTCCATGTCCCTACAAGCTAATCAGGATTTGGAGCACTGGTCTCTAAGTGATGTGTTTGGTACCCTTCAAGCCAATGAGACGGAGGTTCAACTGAAGAAAGTGAACATTGCTGTTAGATTTAATTTTATAGAAAGTATGAACCAAAATAGCTACGTATTTGGCATCAGAAGATGATCCAAAAGCTTATCTTCTGATATGTCAATCATCAGAAGCGCCCAGAGACTTGAAGAACCTCTAGATCTTAACTGCCGTCCCACACGCGCTTTAGATGACGTGGCATGTGACACTTCCCTTGCGTAACTAATTCTGTTGGAAGTATGAGTGACATGTCATCTTATAATTGGCTAGGTCATTGACTTTTCTATTTATAATAGTATAATAGAAGTAGTTATCTTTGTAAAGAAAAGCGACAAATATGAGCGAAAATCAACACTTATCGTTCATAGTATTGTAATCGATCTTCAGGTTATTGAATACGATTTCTCTATTGATCTTCATTGGGTTCTTATTGCTCAATTACTGTTTGATTACTGCTATAGCATTATTCATAGATTTGTATTGCTTCCGCTCATATTTTGTTAATCAAATCTATTGATTAATTGAGTTAAAAAGGGACCTGGGTTCCAACAATTGGTATCAGAGCTTAATAATCAATCTATTGATTATTTGATCTTGTCCAGTTTGGAGAAATCCCAACTCAATTAGTAGTAAATTTCAGTTTTATTCTATCGCTCTTCATTCAACCCTGTTTTTAGAGATTTTGATTAATTTGATTCAATTTCCTCTAAATCAGTGGTAATCACAGTTTAAATTCTGGAATCAGTAATAATCATTTCAATTCGTTCCAATTTTAAAGTTTAATTGTTCTAAATTTCATAAGCTTTTTCTGCAATTTTTTAAACTCTGCTTTCTGAAAATATGGCTAATCAAAATATGAATGCTATATACACCTCTGCATATTTGACCAAACCTCCCACTCTAGTCTAAGATGAATATCCACAGTGGAAAATTCGTATGATAAATTTTTACGAAGGACTAGATGTTGAACTATATCCTACTGTACTGAATGGTCCATTCATACCCATGATCGTCATTCCAAGGGTTCCTCGTACTGCTACAACTAAAGAAATTCCTGCAAGGCATGTTCTTAAGGAAAGGAAAGACTGGGATGATGAGGAACGTGCTAAAGTTGAAACTGCTAAAAATGCCAAAAGTCTTCTGATGATGGCAATACCAAATGAGATTTTCCAATCTCTATACTCATGTGAAACCGCAAAGGAATTGTGGGATCAACTTAAAAATCTTCTAGAAGGAGGAGAAAAGATGAAGAAAAACAGAAGAGCTCAATCTTTGAATGAGTATAACAGCTTTCAAGCTACTTCAGAAGAGACTCTTGAACAGACCTATCACATATTTAACACTCTAATAAATCTGTGCAAGAGGTCTGATATTGTCAGATCAAAGGAGGACAACAAATTCTTATTTCACAAACGTTTAAATCAAGAATGGTCAAATCTCTCCATGTTTCTTCAGGCAAACCAAGACTTAGAACTGTGGTCTTTGCATGATGTATTTGGCACTCTTCAGGTGCATGAAAAGGAAGTTGTTCAGAAGAAGACTTCAATTGGTGGACCTCTGCCCTAATCTCTGAATCCAGAGGGTTAGGCAGAAGGAGTAAAGAGACTAAGAAGAAAGAAAAGAGTAAGGCATTCATTTCAGAAGCAAGTCCAGAAGATGCTTCTGATTCTGAAGATGATGAGATCAAATCTTTTGCTGAATCGTTAGCACTTATTACCAAACAATTCATCAAAAAGTTTGGTAATAGATCTTTTTAAGGGAACAGAAGATTTGATCGCCCCACTCAAACTTATTCCGAGGCAAGAGAACTAGTGAGCTGAAAAATCAGAAGTATAGAAGAAAGAGGAAGAGCTGCAGAAGAAGAACGTTGTGTGTTACAGATGTGGCAAACCAGGCCATTACTCCAAAGAGTGTAAAAGTACTTTTGTTAAAGACAAGCAATATTACTAGAACAAGTACAAGTACAATGTAGCTGAAAGAGCACATTATGCGGAGAAGGAAAATTGGCTAGATGATCAATCGAGTGGAGATGAAGCCATGTTCTGTGGAATGGCTAAGACAGATGAATCAGAAGACCAGCCTTCTGAAACTCCGGTTTGTTCCACTTCTGAAACTTCTGAACTTGAAAATACAATCCTGACTCTAACTGCTGATTTTGAATATTTGAAATAAAAGCTTTTTATAGAAAAGAAATTGAGAAAGAATCTTGAACAAACCTTTTCTACAATACTAAAAGAAAGAGATATTTACAAACGAGAAATTGATATTTTAACTGAAGAGAAACTTGGAATATCAGTTGAGAAGGAAAAGATTTCCAAACTTTTAAAAACAACAGAAGTTAAACTCAAGGAAGAAAAACAGAATTCTAGTAAACTTCTGGATGTAAAAGATAAAGAGATTAAAGCTAAGGAAAGTGACAGATTGAATTCTGTAGCACTTAAAAACTATTTTCAAAAGGAAGGGGAATATTTGCACATTGAACTACAAAATAAAGAGCCCTTGATTAAAAGTTATCTTGATGCTCCAAAAGTGCATGATAAAATTAACACACAAGTAGGGAAAACCGGACTTGGTTTTGAGGATCTGGATCCCTACACATGTAAAAAGAGGTCTACTATTGACTCTGTGTTTTGGATAGGAAAAGAACAAAAACCTGTTTTTCCTATATTATATGAACAATCAGTCTTAAAAAAATCAAAATATGAAAATGAACAAAATGTTAAAAAACTCAAATACAAGAATATCAAATAATCTTCTGGAAAGACAAATCACATTTATCTAAATCTTATCCAGAAGAAGAATGATATTTTTAAATTTGGTTCATTTACTCACGTAACTTTAAATCCAGAAGCTGACGAGTTTATACATATACAAGCAGAAGAAGAGATAAGACTCACTTTTCAAAACGATATTCTTTCAGCTCTGGATGGGTGTTTTAAATCTGAAAACTCAAATACTCAACAAAACTTTATTGAAAACCATCCAGAGATATTCCCCTGTTCTTTTGTTGACTTAAAACTTTGCGAAGACAAAGACAATGATGAGTTTACTACATATCCCTGGGAAACTGATAATCAAGATGATGATGACTTCTTTGCTAATTCATAGAAATATATTTCTAATTTTGAAAATCAGCTACCGCCTAATTATACAAAGGTTCCAGTGGTTGTAAAAGACTGTGATGCTCCTTTTTTATTCACCAATGAACCTTTGGAAATTAGAGCTGCTGGACAAAAAGTTGCGAAACTTTCGAGTGGTATACGTTTGATATCTGTTCCTCCTAAAGAACAGAGAAAACTGGTTTCCATTCATCCAGATTTTCTTGGGATGTGTCTTCAAGCTAAGACTTTTCCTAAACTCGAAAAAGAAGCAAGCATCAAAAAGCAAGAAATTCCTCAGCAACATTTTCTGAAATCTCAATCTCAGAAGTACTCTTATGCTCAAAAGGGAAAATGGAAATCTAACTCTTTTACTTTTGTTTCAGTAAAACCCAAAGTACCTGAAAAGTCTCCTTAGAGGAAGCCTCCACAGAAGAACATATTTAGTTCTAAACATAAGCCTAGCCTAGATAAGAACTTCGAGAGAACTGCTGATACTAGAATAGACAGGAATAAGAAAAATTGTAATTATCATTCTCGTAATGAAAATTCCATGAAGTCTTTTATGTTTCAGAATTCTGAATGTTTCTCTCTGTTCTTAAAACTCAAACATTTTTTCTCAAGGCCCTCTGATTTTTTCTCTAACAATCAACAGTACTCCAACTTCAACACTCATACCAAAAGGAACGATTCAAATAAAAAGGGCAAACCAGTAATCTCTGGAAAACCCATTCAATCTTCTGCTGAAAAGGAAACGTTAAAACAAAAAGATCAAAAATCAAAATCTATCATCAAAGGACCCATTATGAAATGGGTACCTAAATCTCTCTGATTTTGATTGCGGAAGCAGCGTGTGCATATCTGGTATCTTGACTCTGGATGCTCGAGGTAAATGACTGGAACGAAAAATTTACTCTCCAAATTCAAAGATAAAATCGGAGGAGCAGTAACGTTTGGCGATGGTGGTAAGGGTCAATAAACTAGAGTCACCCAGAAGTCTCTGGACATCTCTGATTAATGGAAAATGATTCAGAAACACTCAGAAGTCTCTGGATGCCTCTGTTTACAAAAACACTTATTTTTTTTATCCAAGCACAAGAAAAGACAACACACAAATGCAAAATTCAAGGGGGGAGCTAATTTTGCTAATTCAAGGAGGAGCTAAATATGCATTTAGCACAGTAGCATGTAGATCGCGATCTAGACCTTCAAAAAAAATCATAATACGAATTTTCCTCTAGGGATATTCATCCCAAAGTAAAGTGGGAGGCTTATTTAGTGAGTTGGAGTTGTATATGACATTTAGATTTGGATTTGCAATTTTTGAGAAAATAGAGTATGAGAAATTCAAGAAGAAATTAAAGATTAAGAGAGATTTTGATTTTACTGAACTCGAAACGATTTTTTATGATCAACAAAACTCAGATTTAAGCTAAAAATACCAGTGAATTTGAAAAAATTTGTATAAGAACAATAAAAACACCTAAACAGGGCAGAGTTAAAACAGTAGGTTAAAAAGCAAGAAAAATCTAGTTGAGTGGGGATTTCTCTAAATCGGACTAGATCGAATAATCAATACGCTGATTATCTAGCTGTGATACCAATTGTTGGAAGCCAGATCACCATTTAGCCAATTATATGATATTGATTATGAATAAGATGAACAATAAGCGGAATCAATAATAATCAATAATCAAACTAGAAAAAACAGTAATGGAAGAGAATAATAATATGAAGCAATTGATAATTTGTATTTCACTCAAAATCTCAAGAATTACAATACAGTAGATACAAATTACTCTCTCAAGCTCTCTCCAAAATCATCGACTTATAATACAGTATGGTTGCCTCTATTTATACGATTACAAATGGGAAAGTCAATCAGCTAGCCTATCACGTATTGACACATAAGCTAGACATCTAATAAATTCTGTTAGGCACGGAAGGTATGACTAGCCATGTTATTAAAGCACGTGTGTTGTTCCTTGAGTAGTATCAACAAGATGCCCAATCTTCTGGATCATCATTGAAAGCTCTGAACAATACTTATGACGAGTCAACCTTCTGAAGGACCTAGCTTTTGGAGAGTTTGTTAGGGTTTATTTAATTGTGTTAAAATAAGGAAACTATGGTTTATTGTAAATATGGCAAATACATGATGTCATTCTCCTTGTTTCCTTTTCTCATGTAACCCTTTCATTATAAATAGGAGCCTTAGGGTCATTCATTAGGTAGAGTCGAGATATTGAGAGCTTATGAGAGAATCGATATATTCATTGTAATCAACGTTTTAATACAAGTGAGATATCCGACTTCCGATCTTCATCATATTCGTGTGTTCTTTATGTTCTTTACTTAATATCATACGTACTTGATCATTATCTGGGATCCACAATTGGTATCAGAGCCTCATGATATGAGTTTTGATCTGATTCTGGTTGAGTTCGGAAATTAAACAGGTACAAATTTCGATTTACTCTTCTGTCCAAAAAAACTTATCGATCCAAGCGTTCATAAGCCTGGATCGACAAGAACTTTTTATCGTATCTTCAAATATCGACAAGAAACTTATATCGCACCTTCATATTTCCATAAAAAGACTTGTTCTCTTTTGTCGATGAAGGCTTCGTTCCTGCTCTTCAATATTTCAAAGTAAAGATAAAATGAAATTTCGATAAAACTGTCTTTCGAATTTTTATCGCGTCCTTTTGACCCGATAAGAATTCTTGTCGACTCTATTAAACCCGATAAAAAATCTTGTCGACTCCATTAAACCCGATATAAATTCTTGTCGACTCTCTTTAACCCGATATAAAATCTTGTCAATCATCTCTTACCCGATAAGTTTTCTTTTCGAGTTATCTTAATCGGACATAAATTCATATGGCATCCTTTGGTATCGACAACCTTTTCTGTCAAATCAAGATTTTTTGTTGATCATAACTCCTCTAAGTGATTTGAATATGATTCCTCAGTATAGTTAGTGAAAATTCCGTTTATAAGCTTAAGTTCAAATTCAGCGATAGCACAGGCTGATTGCACTCAGCGATCGCTGAAACTCAGGAACCTTAATCTTATCTCTGAAGTTCTGAAGAACAACATTCACACCACAAGAACATTCAGCAAAAGTCAAAGACCAAACTGAAGAAGAGATAATCAGCTAGTGATCTGAAGCGGTTCAGTGATAGGAAAAATTGTCTAAATAGAAGTGTGAAGTCTTGCTAGGTCTCAACGATACTCTGAAAGTTCATCCTTGAAGTTTCAAGTTCAACGATCAAGTGAAGTCTATAAAGCAAGATCAATGTTGATCTTATCCTCGATGCACAAAAGTCAAAACCTTATACTATGTCAGAGAAGGAAGTACGGATAGTCTCTTATGTTCCCATCAAATCTGATTTAGTACTGTTCATGCGCGACCAAATGCATGGTTGCTTTTGAACAAAGGGAAAGCTTCCAATGAGAGCTTGACAGGTGACTTATACCTTTTGTCTTGCATTAATTGCAAATGGGTATAAGTAGATGAAGATCCCTTCTTCATCTTTATGCATGCTACATTCTATTTCTTAAACCTCTGCCTCTTTTCTTTCTCATTTTCTTGTGCATCACACTGTGTGATTTCTTAGTTACAATAGAATAGGTTTAATCACTTGTTCTAATTCCGCTTGTAACTGTAAATTTGCTTAAAAACCAAAAATCTATGTGTTTGTATTCAACCCCCCCTTCTACAAACTGTTTCTATATCCTTGAACTCTTGTAGACTCCTTTGGGACCAACATTTTTTTAAAGAACTCTTAGAATTTTTTAAAAACTCCTCGATCGAGATCACTCTGTCAAGTACATTGACTTCACGCGAAGCAATGTCCATCGGTTCGGACACAAAACCCCAATTCTTTTTCAAGGTGAATACTCTAAATGGAAGGATAGGTTTCTAGACTTCGTTGAACACCATGATTACACCGATGAAATCATGCGTTCTATTGGAGAAGGACTTCCACCCGTCTTTTATGATGATTTTCCTGCCATGCCAAATGCTACTCCTCCTGTTCTAGCCCGAAAAGGGATCATGCCCAAGTCTGCCTATGGTGATAATGAGAAGAGAATTACAAAAGGTGATCAACTTGCACGATCATACCTCCTTATGAGCATCCCAAATGAGATCTATATGAGCATTGATAGCCACAAGAACAGCCAAAGAGATGTGGGAAGAAATTGAAAAATTCATGCTCGGCACAAAGATCGGGACTCAACTAAAGATCACCAATTGTATCTCATAGTATGAAGAGTTCAAGGCAAAAGAGGGTGAAAATCTTATGAATACTTACACTCGTTTTGTTCAATTAGTGAACGAGCTTAGTAAAAATGATATTCGTAAGACAAAGATCGAGATCAACGTGAAGTTTGTAAGTAATCTTCAACTGGAATGGCGTCGCTTAGCCAATCAAATCAAACACAGCAAATTTCTCGATGAACTCAATCTTCACGAAGTATACGAAACCGTACAACAAGACGAAGAGGAAGTACTAGAAGTTATGGAGGCAAAGAACAAAATTAAAAAGCTTTCCGATCCGATTGCTCTGGTGGCAACCGAAAGCTCTGGTGGCAACCGAAAGCTCGATTAAAAAGCTTTCCGATCCGAGTCCTTCCTGAATTAGAGAACGAAGATTTCGACTATGATCTGGAGATCGCCCAATTCCAACAGCAATTGGTTCTACTTACAAAGGCATTTCAACAAAAGTTCTCTCGTCGATCAAATCCCAATCAACAACGTTATGCTTTGGGACAAAAGAATCATGAGTGTAAAGCAATGTTCGAGCCAAAACCAAGGAGAGAAGAACAACGTCCGCCAACTAAACCTGAAGACAAATTGAAAGGCGAAATAAGTTTGTGCTACAACAGCGGAAAATCCGGCCACTATGCCCGTGAATGCAAGAAGCCAATAGTCAAAGACTCCAACGATTTTACTTACAAGTTGATGTTGGCTAAACAAAAGGAGGCTGGAAAAGTACTTATGGCGGAAGATGAACACTGGCTTAATCATGGTAACGAAGATGATGATACGGAAAATGAGACTCAAGCACATTTCAGTTTGATGGCTTATTCCGACCGTACTGATGATTCCACTTCCAACGCTTTCGACTACACACCCGAGGTAAGTCATTCTGACTATGATAGTTTTGTTTCTTAAATGCATGACTTGATGAGCCAATTGCAAGAATTACAATCGAAATTGAAAACCGAGAAAATTTTGGTTTCCAAATTAGAAGCTTGTCTAGAAAATAATCGCAACCAACTTCTAATTGTCACGTCCGACCTTGCTACTTCTCAAAGTATAGCCCAAACTTTCAAAAGGAGAAAACCACCTTTCAAATGAAAATTTGGATTTAAAACAACAAATCTCGGATCTCACAAATCAACTTACCAAATCTAACCGTAACACCGATGAATTTTCATCAAAATATGAGTTTGTCACTATTCAAAGACAAGATCTTTTAGAAAAACTCAAGGATTTGGAACTCAAACTTTACAAGATTGGTCAAACTGAACAAACGATTCACTTGAACGCTCCAAAGGATTTGATAATCCAAAATGTTTAGAAAAGGCCATCTACAATACAGCGACTATTTATAAATTTGAATATCTAGGCCTTGGTCCAGAATAAAAAATTCAATTTATGAAGTCACATCCCAAAGTCGAGAGTAAGGATGATTGGAATAGGAAGAACAAGTAATATCACCAAATTCCATTCTGCTATCCTACGCAAGTGGAAAAAGAATCTTCAAAAGAAACCCTTCCAAACGACTATTTCCCATCTTACACCGACGAAGAACTTCAAACTCAAACTCCCGAATTTAAACCATATATTCCCACCTTATTTTTAGAAAAGAAAACTGTTCAACTAGATAAGGTGTTGGAATCTGAACGTTCTTCGTCAGAAAAGGAAAAAGAGGCATTAATCACGAAAATTCAAACTTTAGAAAACAAAGCTTTACAATCTCAAAACCCCGAAGTTGATACAACTTCAAATATTTCTTCCTGTAAACCCTTTGTTAGCTCATACTTGGATGATTGTGATTTTTCCTACTTCCTGATTGATCCTAGCTATTGTCCTCCCAAACAAAAGTATTCCCTCACTCAAGAACAAATAGATATGGAATTAGATGAACTTGAAGAATTGAATTCTCTCGATGAAAACCCAAAACTTTCTCAACAAAACTCAACGTATTGTTCAAATGAGTTATTTGCCGTTTTTAATGTCAAAATTAATTCAAATAGTTGTCCTCCTAAAAACCAAACTTCCCTTACTCCCGACCAAATTAATGCGGAATTGGATGACCTTGAAAAAATGATTTTTCCGGATAAAAATTCTCATCCTTCTCAACTTAAATCCGACGAATGTTTGCATTAGTCGAATGCTAACTTTGACTTCAATCCCACACTTCCAAGTCATACGGAGTTTTTAGACAAAGGCAAGAAACCAATGGAAACGGTTTTGATTCCGGAGGTTCAGAATGAATGTTCCACTAGTAAAACTAAAACCCCTCATTCTAACCAAACGAATCAAATCAATTTTTTCCCAAGAAGTACTAACCGTGGTCCTGTTGATGTTTCAACTATTCATACTTTAAAGTCAAAGCAAGTTTGGGTTGAAAAAGGCAAAAGCACTCGAAAGTCATCATCCCGCAATAAAGACAAATTTACTTTTTCAAATGTCAAAAGAACCAATCGTCATTTTTTATTTCCATATACTATTCGTTCCTTCCGACATTTAATTCAATTTTCTCATAATCAAATTTGTTGCTCAAATTGCGGTGTGAATGACTTTATGCGCTTTAATTCTTTTGATTATGGTTATGATTATTATCCGGACATGCTATCTCTTTCAATTATCATCAAGTCAATTCTTTTCAAAACTTTCCTGTTTATAAGTGGGTTCCTAAAATGATCATGACTTCCACACCTAAGTCCCACTTCAAATGGGTACCCAAAAGTGCCAAGTCAACTAACCCCGAAGGACCCATTTACAAATGGTACCGAAATCTACCTAATTTTGTACAGGTCGGTCATGTGTGGTACTTATATTCTGGATGCCCCAAATACATGACCGGACAAAAGGAGCTGCTTGCCAACTTCAAAGAGACATTATTCAAAATAACATCACAATTTCTGACGTCTTACATGTTCAAGGACTAAGGCACAATTTACTAAGCATTGGAAAATTCTGTGACAAACAACTAGAAGTCAACTTCCGACCCGAACGATGCTGTGTGCGAACTTTTCAAGGAAAGGAGTTGTTAGACGGCTCTCGCAAATCCAATCTAAATACACTATCGACCTTTCCCAATTTCAACCTCCTTCAAATGTTTGTCTACTATCGAACGTGACTCATACCAAAAACTGGCTTTGGCATTGATGATTATCTCATCTGAACTTCTAGAATATCGGTCGTCTCTCCATTGGCGGATTAGTGACCGGTTTACCAAAGATCAAGTTTGACAAACCCCATTTATGCGAAGCATGCGAGATGGGAAAGATGAAGAAAGTTACGCACAAACCCAAGGTGGAACATAGCACAAGAAGACCTCTACAGCTCATCCATATAGATTTGTGCGGCCCAATGCGGACTCAAAGCATACATGGCAAGAAGTACGTCCTCGTTATGGTTGACGACTTCTCCCGATTTACTTGGGTTAAATTCCTTCGCACAAAGGACGAAGCTCCCGAGACGTTCATAAATTTCTTGAAGGCCATTCAAGTTAAATTGGAGCTTACCGCTCAAACAATTTGCACTCATAATGGGATTGAATTCAAAAATCGCACGCTTGATAGCTTTCTTGAATATGTTGGTATCACCCACACATTCTCTGCGGCTCGGACTCCGCAACAAAATCGTGTGGTCGAACGACGAAATCGTACGTTGGTCAAAGCGGCCTGCACTATGCTCGCCTATTCCAAATTTCCACTCTTCCTTTAGGCCGAAGCAATTAATACAGCGTGCTACACTTAAAATTGTTCCATCATCAACAAGCACTTCAATAAAACACCTTATCATTTGGTCTACAATCACATCCCATCTCTCCATCATCTTCACAATTTTGGTGGTCGCTGCTTCATTCTTAACGAAAACGAATATCGTGGAAAACATAAGTTAAAAGCCGATGAAGCCTACTTTCTTGGCTACTCTCCAAACGCCGCAGCCTATCGGATCTACATGAAAGATGTTCGTTGTGTCACGAAAAGTTTCAATGTCCAATTTGATACTAAGGCCGAAATGGCTCCTGAACAAGACAGTTTTGGTCCTGCACTCACTGGTATTTTAGTTTCCGAACAACTCCATTTGGAACCTGCTCCAAAACCCGCTCATTCAAATCAAGCTTCCACTTCCAAAACCACTACCTCAGATCTGGATGATTTATTAGAGCACTTTTACTATGATTATTTTGGTACCTACACCGAAATACCTAAGAGCATCACCCCGCCTACCTTGGAGGTTGCCGAGCCCATAAATCTTTTTGGACAGCCAGTATCTATGGAAACTGTCTCAACTGCTGCAACTCCAAGGTCATCTACAACTGCTGCTCTAATCCCTCCTCCTACACAAGCACGTTCAGAACCCGTAAAATAGGTTACCCTATCATTTCAAACACACCGGACCCACTTCCAACAAATCAACCTCGTTCGGAACCATCATCCTCTCTCCCACCATTTACCACAACTCCCAAGGATGTCTCAAGTTCCACTCGCTCTTCCGAAGTGCCTCCAGCCATTGAATCAATTCAAGATCTTCCACTCGACACATATGAGGACGACAATCCGAACCCCAACACCTTTCAACCTCTTCCTCACACCACTAAATGGGTCCATTCTCATCCAACCGATCAGATAATCGAAGACCCAACAAAACCAGTCACAACGAGATCCACCTCGGCCAACGACTGCACGTTCTCTTCATTTTTAAGCAAAACCGAACCTATATCCATTCAAGAAGCCATGACCGACCCTGATTGGAGTGTGGCCATGCAAGAAGAGCTCAATCAATTTGAAAGTTTGAAAGTATGGCGTCTCATTCCCCGTCTGCAAAACAAAACATCATCGGTACCAAATGGATCTTCAAGAACAAGCAAGATGAAGATGGGATTGTCATACGCAACAAAGCCCGACTTGTCGCAAAAGGATACGACCAGCAAGAAGGTATTGACTATGACGAGACATTTGCCCCTGTCGCCCGCATTGAAGCTATTCGAATGTTCTTAGCATACGTGGCACACAAGAATTTCGTGGTTTTCTAAATGGACGTCAAAATAGCCTTCCTAAATGGCGTTCTACGTGAAGAGGTCTATGTCTCTTTACCCGACGGGTTTGTCGATCCTTCCAAGCCAAATCATGTGTACATTCTCGATAAGGCTCACTACGGCTTGAAACAAGCCCCACGCGCATGGTATGACAGTTTTTCTGATTATTTGGTGAAGAACGGGTACTCCAAAGGTAAGATCGATCCAACTCTGTTCATTAAAAAGGAAAATGGTGATATTATGCTTATTAAGATATATGTAGATGACATCATTTTCGGTTCGACTAATCCAAATCAATGTAAGAATTTCTCCAAACTAATGATTGCCAAGTTCAGTATGAGCATGATGGGAATGATGAATTTCCTTCTCGGTTTTCACGTAAAACAATTTTCAACAGGAATTTTCATCAACCAGTTGACATACATCTCGGATATGTTACATAAATATAACATGACGACATGTACTCCGATTGGAACTCCCATGTCTCTAGGTTCGAAACTACACACTGATCCTTTGGGAAAAGTGGTAGATTCCAAAACCTATCAGGGAATGATTGGTTCATTAATGTATTTAACGGCTAGTCGACCGGACATAATGTTTGCTACATGCGTGTGCGCTAGATGTCAAGCATCTTCTAAAGAATCTCACCTTAGTGCTGTCAAACGAATTTTTGGATATTTGAAAGGTGCTATTGATCTTGGCCTATGGTATCCCAAGGATACGGGCTTCGAGTTGACTGCTTTTACAGATGCAGATCACGCCGGATGCATGCTTGATCAAAAAAGCACGACGGCCACATTAAGTTCTTAGGAGACAATTTAGTGAATTGGTCCTCGAAAAAGCAAACTTGCATATCCACATCCACTACGGAAGCCGAGTACATTGCTGCCGCCAGTTGCTGTTCCCAAGTCTTATGGATGCGCACGCAACTCAAAGACTATGGCTTCTGGTTCAACAAAATTCCAATTTACTGTGATTCAAAGAATGCCATTGCCATATCTAGCAATCCTGTCCAACATACCTAGACAAAACACATCGATGTTCGGTACCTTTTTATTAAAAACCATGTCGAAAGAGGTACGATCGAAATATATTTTGTAAATACAGAACTACAGCTTGCCGACCTGTTCACAAAGGCATTTGATGAGAAACGTCTTCAAGTTCCTAGTGTCCAAGTTGGGCATGCTGAATCTCAAAACATGATTTACAATCAGTATTGTCAAAAATACACAAAAAGCCTGATTTACACAAAAATACACAAAAAGCCCGTTCAAAACCTGATTTACAATCAGTATTTACAATCAGTATTTTCATCATTCTTGAATTCTCGTTTTGTGGATTTTTAACTTTATTTAATGTTCTGTATTTTCAATTTATTTTTGTCTCGTACAATTTTCGTCATGTCTGTATCTTTTCCTTTTGTCTCGATGTGTTTTATCTAACCTGTCAACATTCAAGGGGGAGCGGTCAGGTAAGTTTTTCTTAACTCAAATTTGTAGGGGGGCTAAGTTTTTCTTACTTTTAGGCAAAATTCAAGGGGGGCACTTAGATTTCTATTTTCTAATAAATTGTTTTTAAAATTTGTCGGCCCTGTATGACCCGACAAGAATTCTTGTCGCATATACAGGGCCCGACATTCTCTCCATGTCGGCTTAATAACTTGAAATGCCCGATAATTCTCTCCATGTCGGCTTAATAACTTGAAATGCCCGATAATTCTCTCCATGTCGGCTTAATAACCCCACTATTTAAACTCAGGCTCCTACTTGCACTATTCACAATTTCAAAGTGTTCTTCCCTCTTTTTCTCTCTAAACCCTACTCGATAACTCAGCCTTCACGATTTTTTTTTTCAAATCTTCGAGTTTTTTAAATCCAAAGACGTCACCAGGTTCGCAATCACTTCCTTAACAACTTTAATACTTGCGATTTTTTTAATATAAACACTTCATGCCTGCCAATTTGGTACTTAACTGTTCAGATTCCAGAACCCTTGGAGTTCCGATTTTTGCTTGATTTATACATGTTTTGGGATTATTGGTACTTAGGAGTAGTATTAAATGTGTTAGGTGACACTCATCGATCCTAGATCTAGTCTTTAATTGTCTTATTTTGAAGTTTTTGGATCTGGGTAGGATTTTACATTCTTGTCGGCCCTGATAATCACTTAGAAATTTTTTTAAGTTCTTGAAGTTTATCGAGTCCTTATGATCCAATAAGATTTCTTGTCGACAGCTAAAGACTCGACAAGTTTTCACTCATAATATTCTAAGTGTCTTTATCGAGTTTCTAAAGCCCGACAACCTTTGTTGTCGATTGTCAAAGGACCGACATTCTTGATGCTTCAATACATAATTTTTCCTTAGTGTTTTTATTGAGTCCCCATGATCCAATAAGATTTTATGTCGCCTCTTATTCCCTCGACCAGTTTTTCAGGTTTGCTCTAAAAAAATTTCCAAAGTCTTTTTGTCGGCCTAGTACACGCGACATCTGTGTATGTCGGCTCTATAAGGCTCGACATACTCACTTATTTTCTTCCAAATAAAACCAAGTGTTTATATCGATCCCTTACACCCAACATAAATTTATATCGCCTCTACTTGGCCCGACATCTATACTTAGAAATTTTTTTCTCTAACAAACATCCTAACTTGTCATCCATGCTTTCCTAACTCTTCTTTCAGTTTCTATTGTGGGTTTTCAAGATCCAAACATGTTTGATGATGACAATCCAATGCCTTATGAGCGTTCCACTTCACCCAGCATCAACGCTGCCAACTGAGATGAGATCTTACTGCCCCCAGGTACAGCACGGGAACTCAAACCGAACAACCATCGTCTTAACTTAGACATGAAGCTGGATCACCGCGTTATAATGGAGATAATACGAAACCACCCACTTTGGTTCGCCTTCGCTCTCTATCACCGGGTTCCGGTCTGCTATTTACAACAGTTTTGGCACATAATAGAATATCATCCGGAGGAAGGCAACCACCATTTCACTGCACAAATCGACGATTTTATTACCAAACTCACGCCAAAGAGACTCCGCCGTATTCTACAACTTCCAGCTGAAAACTCCGTTCCTGGCCTTATCACTTTTAAAGATCCACCCAGCGATGAGAAATTGTGTTATGACTTCCGTGCCCTAGGATATGATGATGATCTTAACTCCCTAACCAGTTCAAGCACATGTTTCTTCCCCAAATATACTTCAATGTGTTTTCTCTGATCAACCGATGTCTAACAAGAAAGCATACGGGAATGGATCCGGCAAGCGCGGATGTTCTACGCATCTTCCACGGGATCATATATAGTTGTCATTACGACTACCCTACTCTCATATGGAACAATCTCGTTGCATTTGTTGCCGATAAAGCTAACGACCGTGACCGTGATTTTATTCCTTTCTAACGCTTTCTTCAGCTAGCCATCTACCGCACTATGTCTGCACGCAAGGAGATTCCAAGACGCAACGGCACACCCTTGGACCATCATACGTTCAGAAGTATTTAAAGCTCAGCAATCGACCGTTTTCTTTTGTCATGCCTCTACCTGAAGCCCTACTATCCCTAGCTGATCAGAATGCACCAAGTGTGATATCTTATAGGAAGAGCATCGGCATAATGGCTCCCCAACAACTGGGACAGCCTGCCCAAGAGCCAAACCAAGAGGTACAAAATGAGTTGGGCGAGGGTCATAGGATAAATGAGCAGGTTCAGGATCACGGGGATCCTGAACAGGGCGTTGAGATAATAGATTTTTTGAGGGGACAAGATGAGGGTGGTGCATCTGATCAGCCTGCCATTATCACTTCTACACCCATCCACCTCCAAACCGGTACATCAACGGCTTCTTCATATCATTCTATGAAGCATGAACCCCGAATGAAATTCCTGGTAATTCGTCGTCGCGTTCGTCCCTCGACCATCTTCATCCAACTCCGACACAAACTCCGATGATCAACCACTACAACGCCGCCAAAGGATCTCTACTGCCGAAGCAGCACTACGAAAAATTGGTCCTCAACTAACCATCCAAGATTCTTCATCCGATGCTAGTGCTTCAGATGATGCTGAGGCCTCTATGATTTTGATTTTCAGCCTCTCACTGAACCACAATCTGACCCATTCTTTGAGCCGAACTTTGGAGATATAAGGAGAACGGAGGGAGTTTCAGTCGAAAATGAAAATGTGAGTATGAGTGATGGTGCGCAAAATATGCAAGAGAGTGAGATACCCACAACCACTAGCCGGGTAGCCGCGTCCCATGTTGATACTCATTCGTTGGGTACCGACATTGGACAATACATTGTGGACCCAGCAACGCAAGTGCACGCCCCAACTAGCCACTCTGTAGGCTCACAACAGTCTACAGTTTCAGATATACTTGTGAGTTAGCTCCTACTCTAGTTCCCTTCCTTTCGGGAGGCATAACTATTGAACCAAGAGGTAGTATCTCACCTACATCGACTTCAATTCTGCACACATCGAGTCTGGAGCCTTCAACGAAAAACAGGTCTTTACACTCTGAGAGCCCTCATGGCCCAGTCGGAACTTCCATAATGATGTCCATTTCAGACATTCCACGAGGATTGGAAAGAAATCCTACCAGCGCTACATCAACGCCAATGCTAAATGTAGGTCACACAGTTGATTCAACTGGGATGTCAACGGGTAATCTATGCGATCCCGGTGTTTCCTGTACAGGTACCTCAACTACGCCCTCTTTCACTGTCAATCCTGCCAATCAAGCGTTGGTTGAGTATCATTATAAGAAAGCTCAAGACTATATTCTCGCTCATGAAGAACGTATGAGAGAAATGATCCGGAAAATGACTGAAGCTCAATCCCGTCAATTCAATCCGAATCAAGCTACTTTTTCCCAACCTAGCTCAAGTCGTTCTCCGTCTTTGCCACCTAGCTCAAATCGCTCTGCTGATCCAAATGTACCTCCCTCACCTCAAACATATCAGTATAACAATTATGAGCTCATGTTTATGCTGTATGTAAATCTGCTTGCTGAAGCTACCGCTCGTGGTCTGCCTGAAGACGAACTGATGGGTCTTGTTGACCGAAATTTTGTGATTCCCCATGTTACTCGCCATGAGTTCGATCTTTTTAAAGCTGATATAGAGATGAAGCTCCTTGACATGGAAACTAAGCAAAAGCAATCTACTGAAGACATTCTTGGTGCCATTACTGCTCTTCGTACTGAAATCTAACAATCGTGTCGTCCTGCTGCGTCTGTACAACGGTGTCGACCTGATAAGGACAATCCGGCCTTTGCCGCCCTGAGGGGGAGACATGCCGCCGGATTACAAGAGCTCAAGCTCAATTCCGACCTTCTACTACAACAACTTCTGGTCCATCTTCTACAACTCCGCCGACTAAACAACAACAACAACAACAACCAATTGCTCCACCTCCCACGCAACAATAAGTAAATCCACCAACCGTTGAAAAGCCCACGGTAGATTATGATATTGGGATTGGATCACAAGCTGCTGAACCGGAACCAAAAAATGAAGAATGGTTAATGTTCAGAATCTGAGAGACTCCGTGAGAAACTGGTTTCGTAATCCGTATGAACCTGTGCTGAAAGAAGAAGATTATGTGAATCTAATGCACGCAGAAAAGAAGTTTATACCAACGAATATTAATCAAACACCATTGTTGCCTCGCCAAATTCGTTCGGAAAGAATTATTTCAAATAGCAAATGGGTAAATCCACAAGTCAGAACTCCGTATCTAGAAGAAATCATGCAAAAGATCTTTATGGAGAAGAAGAAACCAGAGGACCGGTCTCGTATACATCTGATCATGGAAATGGATCTGCTACAAGTGACTGAATATGTGAGCATACTGAAGACTAAAGCAAAGGATCCTAAACAAGTTGTTTTAAGACATAGGATTGTAACTATCATGGAGATCGGATGTGATAGAGCCTTTCAAGTAGAATTTCCGACATTAAAAGTAATAAGATTTGATGGAAAGGTCTACTGTTTCTCTGAGACAGATTTTGCGAGACTAGATGTGTTGGATATTGAAACGCTATACACGAAGCTTAAAGACAAAACAAGAAGATCTGAAGATGAACAAAGAGCGTTAAGAGTAGTTGTAAGGCATGTTCAGAAAGAACTCAGATATAGTTACCTCAATGATATTCAAAGAGCGATTGAATGTATACAAAAGAAGGTTTATCTACCAAAACCTGATCAAAGTATCCCTGGTCTGAAGAATATGAGAGTTACTCAAGTGTTGACACGACCAACACACGTAGTTGTTTACATGAAGACAAACGGAGAAATGAGGTTCTTAAGATTCAGTAAAATAGCTTTGTATTCTGATGGAACGTTATTAGGAATTCGAAACAGACTAGCTGCAGAAGTATGTGCTGATTAGAAAAGAGAAAAGAAGAAGCAATTAAAGGCAAATGAAAGAGAAAGTTTGTTGAATGCGATAGAATTGATTGACAAATGCATTGTCTACCGCCAGATCCTCAGAAGATTCGAAGGCATGTTCGAGCTCAAATGTTGAAGACTTATTTTGCCCCAAAGGGGGAGATTGTTAGGATTTATTTAATTGTGTCAAAATAAGGAAACTATGCTTTATTGTAAATATGGCAAGAATATGATGCCATTCTCCTTTTTTCCTTTTCTCATGTAACCCTTTCATTATAAATAGGAGCCTTAGGGTCATTCATTAGGTAGAGTAGAGATATTGAGAGCGTATGAGAGAATCAATATATTCTTTGTAATCAACGTTATAATACAAGTGAGATATCCGACTTCGGATCTTCATCATATTCGTGTGTTCTTCATGTTCTTTACTTAAAGTCATACGTACTTGATCATTATCTGGGATCCACTGAGTTTAACTTTGTTCTTCAAAGGGGTGTTCTAATACATACTTTTACTCGGAAATAACATCTAACAGAGAAGCATTCATAGTTCTGAGACATAAAAGAATTCATTGAATTTTCATTTCTAGAATGATAATTACAAGATTTATTATTGTTGTCAATTCTAGCATTAGTTGTTGGATTGAACTTCTTATCTAGCCTAGACTTATGCTTCAGAACAGGTGAATTCTTCTCTAAAGGATGCTTCTTGGGAGTCCACTCTCTTTGAACTTTTGGCGGAGTTACTGAAACAGAAGGAACATTATCATTAATTTTCCATTTAACTTTTTGTTCTCTAGTGAGCTTTGTGTTCTTCTGAGGCTGTGGCATTTGAGATTTTTGCACAAGTTCAGCTTTCTTCTTGATTGCTGCTTCTTTTTCAAGATCAAGACAAGTCTTAGCTTGAATGCACATTCCGAGGAAGTCTGGATGAATGGGAACCTCTTTTCTCTGTTTTTTTTGGAGGAACAGAGAATAGGGGTATTCGATTTGGAAGTCTTTTTAACTTCCTGTCTAGCAGCCCTTATTTCTGGTTGTTCATTTATATACATGAAGGGAGCAGCACAATTATTTATACAAAGTTTTACCGGAACATAAGTAGGAGGCATACGATTTTCAAACTTAATCAGTAATTTATCTGACATGTCAAAGAAATCATGATAACTTTGATCGTCGTTTTCCCAGGGATAAACATCAAACTCATCATTGTCCTTTCCTTGACAATGATTTAAATCTATAAGAGAACAGGGAATGATCTCTAGATTGTTTTCAAAAAATAAAGGTGAGCTTTTAAAATCTGTGTTGTTTTGAAAAGCACACTCATCCAAAGTTTTAAGAAGATATATTTCAAACTGAAGTCTCAAGGCTTCTTCTTTACTTCTTGATTCAATGTGATGAGTGAATGAGCCAAAGTTGAAAAAATTACTCTTCTTCTGAATTTGTTTTAGACCAATTTAGTTTGGTTTGCAAATCTTTCCTTTAGAAGAGTATTTTATATTTTTTATATTTAATTTTTCTAATTCGATGGCCATTCTGATATTTAGATCTCTTGAAAACAGATTGTTCATATAAGATAGGAAAGTTTGGTTTTTGTAATTTTCTCATACAGAAGACAGAATCTAAGGTAGACCTCTTTTTAATAGTGTAAGGATCCAGATCAGTGAAACCAAGACCTGTTTTCCCAACTTGTGTATTTATTTGTTCATGCACCTTCTGAGCATCTTGATAATTTTTAATCAAGAGCTCCTTCTTCTGAAGATCGATGTGCTGAAGTTCTCTTTCTTTTTGAAAATAATTTCTAAGTGCTACAGAGTTTAATCTGTCACTTTCTTTAGCTTCAAGCTCTTTGTCCTTAGCCTTCAGAAGCTTATTAAGCTCATCAATTTTTATATTTTAATAAACTTTCTGCAGATGTTTTGAGTTTGGAAATTTTCTAATTTTCCACAAAAAGTTCTTGCTTTTCTTCTGTGAGAATTTCCATTTCTCTTTTAAAAATGTTTCTTTCTTTTTCAATTAGAGTAAATGATATTTCAAGATCTTTTCTTATTTTCTTTTCCTTTTGAATTTTCTGTTTCAGATTTTCAAAATTAAATGTTAGGTTTAAAATGGTTTTTCAAGTTCAGAAGGTTTAGAGGTGGTGCAAACCGGGGTTTCAGAAGGTTGTTCTTCTGCATCACTTGACATAGCCATTCCACAAAACATGGCTTATGCATCACTTGACTGATCCGAACACCAGTTCTCGTGCTCAGCATATTTGGCTCTCTCGACAACATTGTACTTGTATTTGTTCTTGTAGTATATCTGATCTTTGACTAGAGCACCTTTGTAGTCTTTAGAGTAATGGCCCGGTTTGCCACATTTATAGCACACATCCTTCTTCTTCTTCAACTTTTCTTCTTTCTTCTTAGCCTCTGTCTTTTCAAAACTTGGAGCTTTTTGTCTGGGTACATAAGTTTGAGTTGGGCATTCACTTCTGTTATCATACCTTCCTTTTCTCTGTAATGAACAATTACCAAAATTTTTGGTGAATTGTTTGGTAATAAGAGCCAGAGACTCAGCAAAAGCACTGATCTCATCATCTTCTGATCCATAAAAACTAGCTTCTGTATCAGCTTCTGAAATTAAAGCTTTGCTCCTCCCTTTCTTCTCAGCTTCTCTATTCCTCCTTCCTGACCCTCTGGTTTCAGATATAAGGGCCAAAGGACCACCAACACTTACTTTCTTCAATAGCACCTCCTTCTCATGGGTCTAAAGAGTTTCAAACACATCATTCAGAGACCACTTCTCTAGATCTTTATTTGCTTGTAGTGACATTGACAAATTTGACCATTGAGGTATAGAACATTGTTATCTTTCTTTGATCTGATGATGTCACATTTCTTAATTGATTTATCAATGTATTGAATCTGTGCTATGTTTGCTCAAGAGTTTCTTCTGGAAGTGCCTGGAAATTGTTGTACTCATTTAGTGCTTCAGCTCTTCTATTTGTCTTCATCTTGGATCCTCGTTCAAGCTGATTAGCTAACTGATCCCATAGATCTTTAGCAGAATCACATTGATCTAGAGATTGGAAGATTTCATTGGGAAGTGCCATGATGAGAAGTCTTTTTGCCTTTTGATCAACTTCATTTTTCTTTTTATCTTCTTCATTCCAGTCCTTTCTATCCTTTGGACTCTACTTTTCTAAGATTTCTTCAGTAGTGGCAGTGGCAGGTATAAGGGGAATAGTAGTAACTAGAATATAGGGACCATTTAGCACAGAAGAGTATAGATTGGGATCTAGACCTTCAAAGAAAATGTTCATTCGAATTTTCAACTGGGATATTCATCCGTGAGTAGAGTGGGACGTTTAGTCGGTGAACTTGAACTTTACATGACATTTAAATTTGGATTCGCCATTTTGAAATAAAACAAAGTATGAGAATTTCGAAAAGAAATTTGAAATGGGATGTGATTTAACTCACTGAATTTGAAACAATTGATCGATTATAATAAAACTCAAATTTAAACTAGAAATGACCCTAATTTTGTGAAAAATTGTATGAAAACAATAAAAACTCGTAGAACAGGGTAGAATGAAGAACATCAGTTTAAGAACGAGAAAAATTCTGGTTGAGTGGGGATTTCTCCATACTGGATTAGATCAAATAATCAATAGATTGATTATATGGCTCTGATACCAATTGTTGGAACTCAGATCCCCATTTATACTCAAATGAAGTTGATTATGAATGTAAAATAAACAGTAAGCGGAAGCAAGTATAATCAACAATCAAACTAGAATGCCATCAGTAATGGAAGAGAATAACAAGATGAATCACAAATGATAATCTGTATTTCACTCAAAATGCCAATGTTTACAATATTGGAAATACAAATTAAGCTCTAAAGTTCTCTCCAAGACGATCAACATCTAATACAGTGATAGCTCTTTCTCTATTTATACTATTACAAATAGGAAAGTCAACCAGCAAGCCTATCACGTATTGACACATAAGCAAGTTCTATAACAAATTCAGTTATGCACAGAAGGCATGACTTGCTATGTCATTCAAGCACATGTGTAATTCCTTAAGTAATCCAGAAGATGCTCAATCTTCTGGCTCGTCATCAAAACTTCTGAACTACACTTCTGAACTACACTTCTGAAGTGGTTATCCTCTGGAATGACTTGCTTCAGTAGAGTTTACTTTGTTCTTTAAGGAGTGTTCTGATCCATACTTTTACACACAGATAATGTTTAACAGATGTCGTGTGGATGAATTCATCATGGACCTAGGAGTAGTTCCTAGCATAGATGGGCCTATCAAGATGTTTTTTGATAACGAAGGAGCCATAGCACAAGCTAAGGTAAGGAACCTAGGTCACACCAACGGTCTAAGCACATTCTGAGGAAATACCACATCATCCGAGAGAGAATCAATCGGGAAGATGTAAGGATTTGCAAAGTTCGATCGGAAGATAATCCGGCAGATCCATTCACTAAACCTATGAGTTAGAGCAAGCATGATTGCCACACTAGCTCTATCGGTTTAAGATTTCTAAGTGGTTGAATAGATCTGTGAATTTAGTATTACCTTTGGAACATTAAGCTATGAAATTCTATTTGTTATTGGCATACTAGTATGAGTAATTACATTAATTCCATTGTGTTCTATGTTAACATGTTTAGATCCAAAACTATATGATATGGTTTAAACTATCCATGGTCACTTATCATTGGGGGACTGGTGATAAACTAAGATCATAGTGAAGTTTGGTTATGGTCAAGTTGGGCCAGCATGTTGCGACCAAAGTCACTTGCACTTGTAGGTTGAAGTGTTGGAAGACCCGCTTTCAAGATCACTTTGTATATCGGCGTCATAAAGTGATTCTTGAAGATGATAGTTATTTATTTTATCCTTTGACCTAAGATGCATATTGGAACCTCGGGCATAAGGAGTGTTCTCTTTGATGTATGTCTAACATCACTTTTAACCGGGTTATTATAAGGACTATGTTGGGTGCAATATGATCTATGTAAGAGTCGTATGCATGCAATATGGAATTTGCTCCTCTCAAGATGAGAGAGAAATCTCTGGGCCCCTCTATGATACTAAATTAGAAATATATGGCCATACACAAGTAGATTGATTGAATCAATAATACTTGTTCTCTCATTAAATGTCGGGATCGAGAAACACAATAATTGAACAATATAAATGTCAATATATTTTAGTGGCGGTAGATTATGTGTCAAAGTGGGTGGAGGCTACAGCTTGTGTAGCCAATGATGCAAAAACTGTGGTAAAGTTTCTCCAGAGGCAAATTTTTACAAGATTTGGTACTCCTAGGGCACTAATTAGTGACGAGGGTACCAATTTTGTGAATAATCTGCTCTCTGGTGTACTTGAAAAATACAATATCAAACATAGAGTTGCTACAGCCTATCACCCACAAACCAATGGGTTAGCTGAACTTTCAAATAGGGAGATTAAAAGCATACTAGAAAAAGTAGTAAAGCCCAATAGAAAGGATTGGGCCTTCAAATTAGATGAGGCTTTATGGGCCTATAGGACTGCCTATCTGTATTGAGACCGACGATAAACCCCAACCCTCTAAACCCTCCACCGAGAAACCCCCTGCAAAAACCCACCCTGAAATACCCAAAATCGAACCCCCTGTTTTTACCAAAGAACAAAACCCTACCCCTACCACACCTCCAACCACCACATTACCACCGTTCCCACCACCACTAGCACCATTACCATCCCCTAGGTCGACCGCTTTCGCTTTCACCTCTACACATTTTAGTTTTTCGACACCTTCTAGGGCACACATGATCACAGAGCCTCCATTGGATGCAAATCCTATTAGAGTTGCTCCACCAGCCTTACCTAAAATGTTTATGCACCATCCATCATGGTTATTTCAACCATCGATTCCTCCATTTCCACGAAATCCGCGACCGAGATCTGTAAATCAACCCTTCAATCAAACCTACTTAAGAAATGCCCTTGTTCCGAGGCCCCCTTTCTGCACTTATCCTCATATGCATTTCACTCAGCAACCAAGCCAACCACCCCCTGTTCCGGTGTTCTCCACTATATAACATCCGATTATCACACCATATGTGCCACCAATGAGAAGGAAATCAGCAGATGGATGGGAAAGACCTTCATTAGCACCAACGGTAAAGGCATCTCGCGAATCACCACTGGTGGACTTGAATCTTATTCCAGAAGTGGAAAAACAGGTATCATTTAAACCCGCTAATTCAGGAGAACGGTCCTCATATACTAAAAATGAGAATGTAGTTGGCATCATCACTAAGGATGATGCCATAACATTTATGGACCCCGATCATGTGTACTTATTAATGTGGAAAGATGATGATAGTGGTGCTTGTGTTTCCAATGAGCAAGAAAAGGTAGGTGTTCAAGTTACAACTGAGAAAAGTGAAAAGGATATTGAAAGTAAAGGCCAACCGAATATGGAAATGGATGATCACCCTGTTGATCATCCATCAGAAAAAGAGATAGAAGTTGAGAAACATGTATGTTTAAGTGGTACTGAGAGCATTTGTGATTTGTTTGATAATGTGGGTATTGATAGTGATGAGCCTATCTCTGAGCAAAATGAGGATGATCATTCTTTTGATCATGCCTTAAAAACAAGCACTAACCCATCTGTGGAGAATAGTTCAGGTATCAATGATGCAGGAACTTCTTTGGATCATGATCATTCTTTTGATTATGTATCTGAAACAACAGAAGAAAATCCATATGGTGTTGGTGGCACAGATACTAATGCAGAAAATACAGAAGGAGAGGAGCCGGTACGAGGGAAAGGTAAAGTTGCCAAGACTAAAGAAAAGAAAGGGAAGGCATTAGGTAAGAAACAAGCTTCCAAGAACACCCTATCAGAAAGTGAGCCGACTAAAAAGAAGGCAAGAAAGGCACCTGCTCAAATTAAGAAAGTCAAGACCCAAGCAAAGAAGCCCTCTACAAGAAGAGTTGCAAGGCAGAGCTCCGATGCTTCAGCATCAGAAGAGCATCCAGAGGCAGGGAGTTCATCCCCTGTCTTCATCAAGAGACCAAGACATCCCAACAACTGCTTCAGTTCTAAAGAGGCAAGAAAAGCGTTTGACATGTTCAAGGAAAAGGTGGGCCACCCTGACAAAGGTTTTGACCCAAATAGTATCGCTGAAAATACTTTCATTGCAGAGGTCATTCTGGTACATGATTGGGGCAAGCTTTGTGAGGTAAACAAAAGTTACAACTTATCGCTTGTAAGAGAATTTTATGCTGAATTCGTAACAACAGGGACTGGCCCAATCCAAGTCCGAGGTTGAGATGTCATTATCTCTGCATATCGATTTAATGACTTCTTGGGACTAGACCCACCAAGAAAATCTGACTTTGAGAAATACAAAGTGAATGCAACCATGGGTGATATGCATAAAATTCTTGATCTGGTTGCTAAGCCAGGAACAGATTGGGAGCACCACGAAAATTTCATGTTAAGACAGTTTAGAGCTGCCAATATGCTCCCTGAACCCAATGTATGGCCAATATGCTTCTTGTCTAACTTCCTGTCTTTTTGCTTTTTGCATCAGTACGCATCCCAAATAAACTTTTTTTCCTTTTGAGTTAGAGTCGTCAGTGGTTGCGCGATCTTGGAGAAATTCACGATAATTCACCGGTAATAGCCTGCCAACCCAAGAAATTGACGGATCTCGGTTGGTGTCTTCGGGGCTTCCCATTTTTTAATGGCTTCCATCTTAGCTGGATCGACATGAATTCCCTTTTCATTTACTACATGGTCAAGAAAGTGCACTTCACGACTCCAGAATTCGCATTTGGAGAATTTGGCATACAACTTTTCGTTTCTGGGCAATTCTAGTATCAGCTTTAAATGCTGCTCATGCTCCTTCTTGTCTCGAGAATAAATGAGTATATCATCTATAAACACGATCATGAACCTGTCTAGGTACGGTGGACATACTCTATTCATTAAATCCATGAAGACTGTTGGTGCGTTTGTTAGCCCAAAAGGCATAACTAGAAACTCATAACGACCGTAACGAGTTCTAAATGTTGTCTTGGGAATGCCTTCTTCACGAACTCTCATTTGATGATATCCGATCGAAGATCAATCTTTGAGAAATTCGTAGCACCTTGAAGTTGATCAAAAAGTCATCAATTCGAGGGAGAGGGTATCGGTTCTTGATAGTCAACTTATTGAGTTCCCTATAATCGATACACGTTCGGAAGGATCCATCCTTCTTACAAACAAAACTGGAGCTCCCCAAGATGAAGAACTGGGTCTGATGAATCCCTTATGGAGTAGCTCTTGAAGTTGTTCTGACAGTTCTTGCATTTCTGACGGTGCTTATGGTGATTTTGCTACAGGCGCGGATCCTAGAACTAACTCTATGCGAAACTCAACTTGTCTTTGCGAGGGTAATCCAGCAACTCATCTGGGAATACCTCAGAATAATCCTGCACTATCGGAGGATCTTGAATGCTCATTTCCTTGTTCTTCCTATCCTCAACATGAGCAAAATATGAAATGCAGTCCTTTCTCAGGTATTTTCGCATCTTCATACTCGTCACCATTTTAATACTCCTTCTGGGTTTCTCTTCGTGTACTTCGTGTACTTCACCTTCGGGTAGTGGAACTCGAATGATCTTTTCGGAGCAGCAAATTTCAGCTCGGTATTTAGACAACCAATTTATACCCACAATTATGTCGAAACTTCCTAACTTAATCGGAATTAGGTCTATACCAAAATCCCTACTGGCCAAGTTTAAGGTGCAGTTCATTTTTATGTCGTTGGCCCTACTTTCCTGTCCGTTGGCATATTCAATGACATATATTTCTTTCAACTTCTTGGACCTTAAGTTTATTTTTGGTCTAAATTCTAGTGATACGTAACTCCTATCTGCTCCAGAATCAAACAATACTGATGCATAATGATTGTTTAGAAGAAACGTACCTGTCACCACATCGGGACTTTGTCTTGCTTCTTTTGCTCCGATTTCGAATACTCGACTCTTGCCTTACCTCCTTGGTTCCCTTGATTGACTGGTCGTGCTTGATTAGTATTTGGTCTTTGATCTAGTCTCGGACAAGTGTTTCGAAAGTGATCTAGTCTTCCACATTCGTGACATGTTCGTCTTCCGCCACTCCTACAATCCTTACCAAAATTGCATCCCTTATTTCATTTGAGGCAAATGATGCATCTTCCACCATGATGGTTATTACACTTATCACACTTAGGGTATGTTCCCTTTCCTTTCTCCTCTATCTGTGACTGGATCCCATAGTTCCTTGTTACCTTCTAATTTTTAACCGTCCTTCCTCCAAATTTCTTTTTCAAGGGTTCCTCCATCTTTCTCTTACCTTGAGCTTTGTATCTTGTAAATATTCCTGAACGATTAGCATTGTTTGTGAGCCTGGTTACCAAATTCACCTCATCTTGAAGGGTTTTTGGGTTTGCCGAAGTAACGTCCGCGCGTATTTCAGGAGATAAACCCCAGACATACATGTCGACTCGATTTTCCTCAGGCGTCACCAAATGTGGTACCATCTTTGCCAGTTCATGGAAACGAGCAGAGTAAGAATCTATGTCATTTCCCTTCATTTCATGATTCCATAGCTCTGCTTCCAACTTCTGGATTTCGCTCCTCGGTAGTATTCCTCTTTGAGCATCTTTTTGAATTCCTCCCAAGTAAGACTGTTGGCTGCTTCTCGGCCTCGAGTTTGCAATTGGGTGTTCCACCAGGTCAATGCTCGTCCTTGTAGCAGACAAGCGGCAAACTGCACTTTATTTCCTTCAGTTCACTTGCTGATGTGGAGAACGGACTCCATATTCTCAATCAATGTCAGTAATCCAACATCTCCTTTAGTTCCATGGAATTCCTTAGGATTACAGGTCCTGAAAGTCTTGTATTTGCACTCTCTGTTCCTATCTACTCCGAAGCCTAGGTTATTTCCTTGATTAGCATTCAGACCCGCTGCCACCTGACTAACGATGTTTGGGAGTGCTGCCATGAGTTGTTCAGATACAAGTCGTGCGATATCGGGATCTTCTCTCCTTGGAGCAATTACTATTACTATTTTTGTGCTAAGTACACTTAACTAGGTTATGCATATAAAACACTCGATTAGGAGTGATTGGTTCATATTGAGGTTGGGTCATATTACTATTACTATTTTTGTGCTAAGTACACTTAACTAGGTTATGCATATAAAACACTCGATTCATCAAATCATAGAGTTCTAAATAGTGAGCTAGATACCACCAAAATAAGTTTTCGAGTTTAACCAACAAAGTAGTCAAAAAGTTCTCTCCTATGTTGATTAGTCACATAGCCTGAGAAGTCAGTAGAGTACTTATTAGGAGTGATTGAGTGAGACATAATGAACTGCGATAGTAGAAAACTTAATTACTAAATATACTTTAGTAAATAACAGTTTATAAAATGCTTATTTAAACTCACACTTATGACCATGCTTTTCATTTGGGCAAGAAGTTCCCAATATAATTGTTCCATGTCTCCCTTATACATATTAAATTAGACATAGGTGATCAGGCTTTCCTAATTATAATATGCTAAGTCGACACTTATTCCAATTATACAGTAGTAAGCTTTTGAAATTACAGTTAGTTTAGAAAAATAGTTTTCGAAAACTTTTGGTTATAGTATTTGGTTTTATAGAAAAACCGGTGTTCTCTATAACCTATGGCTCTGATACCAAGTCTGTCACACCCTGCTAAAGCGAAAACACGGGGAGTGATAGTTCAAGATTTCATAGCGATAGAGCGAAAACAACACCAATTGTCCATTCAAATGTACAACAAAATAAATCTGAACATTACATCATACAAGTTCAAGTTTTAACAAAATATAAGAAACAAGGTGTTAAACAAAACGTTGTCAAATTAAACTTGGTTGATGTTGATGCGCCCCAAACACAAGCATTTTTAGTTACCCTTTTTACCCCTGAAAATCATGAATAAAACAAGATCAACTACAAAGAGTTGGTGAGTTAACAGGTTTTCAATATTATAAACCTCTTTTGCATAAATGAATATTGAGCAAAATACTTTTATGGCACTTAGTAAATCTTTACATCATAAAACGTTCAAGACATTTTTGTACTCTAATTAATAGTAAGTAATGAGCCACCACTAAACCTTCGACCACAAAAATATTTTTAGTTCTACCTCAGCGGTGGATCTAAAGTCCACATTTGTAGAACCTTCCTTTTAAGTATAGTGCACCCCTACCTGTAGTCTCCAGGTGGGATTGCTATCCACACCCCTACTTTTCAGTTTTTAGGTGGGATTGTCCGTCCAATAGCGTTATCCACAAATACCCTCGGCTCCTCACTTGAGTTAATAGTAGTTACAAACTTTTATGGAACATTTTACTCAATACAATCTAATAGTGAACATGCCTTAGTGCCCAAAAACAACAATTTGATATTGTTTCACATTCGGTAATGCAAATGGCTCAAATATTTCATTTAATCATGCTTTCCACCCCAAAACGTATAAAATACTTTAAAAACGGGGTTGTGAGTACTCACCTTATTGCAAAGCTTCCAAATAAAGTTACGAAACGTCCGCTTGATGGCCTACCGCTTTCCTATCAATGCAAAGTACCCAAAAAGGTCATTTATATACCTAGCGATTACTATGAAAGTGCTTATAAGTCCTTATATGTCCAACTTGGTCTACTATTGTCCCGTTATACATAATGCACATATGCTCTTTAATACGATATAAATTATTCCGAAATGTAATGTTATAATCCTTCAAGTGATCAAAGTTCTTGAAATCAACAATTCCAGAATGTTCACTTTTGGACAGAAACTAATGGTGCTAAAGATGATTAAATTATAGTGACATCCAAAATGACATAGTTTCTCATCTTTTTATATGTGATACATTACTAAGTTAAGGTCATTGTGACCAAATTTCATGCAATTTGGACATGTAATAAGGGCAGATTACACCTTGTTCGTAAAATAACCATTTGAGAAGTTCTACTAAATGTTTTTCCGAAATTAACCAGTTGGATTATAAATAAAACACATAAAGAAAACTTTTAAGATAAGAATCACTCATTTTGAATGAGTTATGAGGAATATATGGCACCACAAAGTTGCATGCACACATCTGTCATTAGTTGACAGATTGCACAGTTAACTTTAATAAATGAGATAATTTCATACACGTCCTTAAAAACTTGCATTATTACGCATATATCCTTGTAAAATTTGAAATTACGCATATATCCTTCTAAACCTTTAAAACTCACATATATATCCTTCTCCCTAATTTAACTATTATTAAAATATTTAAAAAATACAAATTTACTTAACTACCCTTCTAAACTATCCTAATTTATTTAAGGAAAAAAATCAAAAACAAAACCTAACCTATGCTACCCCAACCCAATATTCCCCACCACCCATCTTCTAAAACCCACCTTTCTTTTTTCCGGCCACCACCATTTTTTCCGGCAACCCATATTCTAAAACCCACCTTCTTTTTTTCCGGTAACCACCCTTCTAAATCGCACCTTCCTTTTTCCCGGCCACCACTATTTTTTCCGGCCACCACCCTTCTAAAACCCGGAAAAAATGGTGGTGGCCGGAAAAAAGGAAGGTGCATTTTAGAAGGGTGGTTGCCGGAAAAAATGGTGGTGGCCGGAAAAAGGAAGGTGGGTTTTAGAAGGGTTGTTGCCGGAAAAAATGGTGGTGACGGGAAAAAAGAAAGATGCGTTTTAAAAGGGTGGTTGCCGGAAAAAATGGTGATGGGCGGAAAAAATGGTGGTTGCCGGAAAAAATGGTGGTAGCCGGAAAAAAGAAAGGTGAGTTTTAGAAGATGGGTGGTGGGGAAGATGGGGTTGGGGTAGCATATGTTAGGTTTTGTTTTTTATTTTCATTTTTTTTCCTTAAACAAATTAGGATAGTTTAGAAGGGTAGTTAAGTAAATTTGTATTTTTTAAATATTTTAATAATAATTAAATTAGGGAGTAGGATATATATGTGAGTTTTTGAGGTTTAAAAGGATATATGCGTAATTTCAAATTTTACAAGGATATATGCGTAATAATGCAAGTTTTTAAGGACGTGTATGAAATTCTCCATTAATAAATTGGTTAATACCTCAAAACTTCATATTTTTGAACGAAACTGGATTCATTTGAACCCTAACTCATAAAAGAGAACTTCAGAAGAAGAATTATGCATTATGGATAAATATTCAAAGAGATATTAACATGCAAAGTAGGGTTTACCTACTGGTGGTTTCACAGTTTGCACACCTAATATATTTTAGGTGTTTGGAGGGTCAAAACTCCATATTTTCATGTGTTTGGAGGGTCAAAACTCCATATGAAGATAACTCATAAAACTAGTTCTCAAAAGAAAAATCATCCATTTGAACAAGCATGCACAAATCTGTCAGCTTTTGACAGATTGCACACTTATTTTGTTTTGATTAATTGAAAACCCAAATTACCACATATTTGAGTGAAACCAGTGGCATTTGAAAGATAACTCTTTAAAATAAATTCCAGAAGAAAAATCAAGTAATTTGGATGAATATTCAAAGAGTTATGGTCGTTCAAAGTAGGGTTTACCTACTGTTGAACTTCCAGATGCACATCAAATTTGTTATGAGCATTTGGGGGGCCAAACTCAATGTTTTTGAGTGAGACCACTTGGATTAGAACCCCAACTCACCAAATAAACTTTTAGAAAACTATTCATAACATTTGGACATGTTATTTGCAAGAAATGGACGACACAAACACATGTACATATTCTGTCAGCACCAAAAATTACCAATTTCATGAATAAAACCCGCATGCAATGGGTTTTTGCTTTCATTTCTTGAGTTCCATTTGTTTGGGTCATGGATTATCACTCTGATAAAGATTTTTTACATATCTTGGTGTATAACCTACCCTTGGAACTAAGAATTTCCAGAAATTCAAAGGAAAATGATGAATGTGCAAGAAAAATGGGGTTTTCCCCAAATTTGTAACAAAAAAATGATGGAGATGATATAAATACTTATTTGAATGATGAAAGGAACTTAATGTATTCAACAATCTTGTTATTTGATGGATTTTTGATGAAGAAAGTGGTTGGAAATATGAAGGAGAAAGAAGAGTTTTTTGAAGATGTCCCTCGAGTTTTACAGAGAGAGAGAGAGAAGAGAGGAATTCAAATTTTTAACATGCAAAAATGAAGAGAAAATGAAAGAAAATTGTGTTTATATGGGGGGAAATGGGGGTCCAGCCATGTACATGGGCCCCACTCCAACCCAATATTTTTGTTTTTTTTAAAAATAAAACTGAAGCCCAAAAATGAAATTAAAATGTCATTTTTCTCAATTTTGGCTTTTTTCCTCAAAATGTAAGTCCAAAAGTGATTAAATTCTATAAAAATATAAGTTTTATATTTTAAATTCTAAAACTATATATTTTATATAAATTTGGTATAAATTAGAGCATTTGGCACTTATAGGACGTTTCAGAAATTTAGGGGTCGGAACCGGACTTTCTCAGCAATTACCGGTAACTCTAGAAATTTTTCGGCCAATCTAATCTAACACCCAATCTTATAACTTATCTAAAATAACACTAATATAAACTTAATAAGAGCTAACATGGAAGCTCAAATTTGACAGTTGTCACAGTCTCCCCCTGTTAGAGAAATTTCGTCCCGAAATTTAAGAACTAGCCTTCTCCGGGGTGTTCGCGAATAAGCTGGTATACTTATGTTTCGTCAAATCTTCGCGTTCCCATGTATACTCTAGACCATGTTTCGCATTCCAATGGACTTTAATAATAGGGATTTTACTGCGCCTCAACCGTTTAATTCCTCGGTCCAATATCTCAACTGGTTCTTCAAGGAAGTTTAACCGATCGTTAATCTGAACGTCGTCCATGGGTAACATCAACATTTCATCTGCTAGGCATTTCTTTAGATTCGACATATGAAATGTGTCGTGGATGGCGCTTAGATTCGGTGGTAACATCAAATTATACGCCACTGGTCCGACTCTTTCGAGTATTCCGAATGGACCATTGTATCTGAGACCCAGCTTGGCTCTCTTCCTGAAACGTACCTGTCCTTTCCATGGCGACACTTTCAGAAGTACTTTATCTCCCACTTGAAACTCCAACGGCTTTCTGACGATCTCTTGCTGTCTTAAGTATTTCTTTGATGGTTGAGATTTTGTTAGTGGTTTCTTGAATAATGTCGGGTGTAGTCAGTTGTTTATCACCAATTTCTACCCAGCTAAGCGGCGATCTACATTTACGTCCGTATAGAGCTTCGTACGGTGCACATTGTATGCTGGTGTGATAGCTGTTGTTTTAGGAGAATTCAACAAGTGGCAGTTGGGTATCCCAACTTCCATCGAAATCTATTGCGCATACCCGTAACATATCCTCTAGCGTCTGGATAGTTCTTTCTGATGGTCCATCCGTCTGAGGATGATACGCAGTGCTATAATCCAAACACATACCCAGTGCCTTTTGAAGAGACTACCAAAATCGAGACGTAAATCGTGTATCTCTATCGAAAATAATGGACGTAGGCACACCATGACGTGTAACTATCTCGTTGATGTAGAGTTGTGCACGCTTTTCCATACTAAAATCTTCGCGAATGGGAACGAAATGAGATGATTTTGTAGGTCGATCTACTATAACCCATATTAAACCATGTCCTTTCCCAGTTCTGGGTAGCTTGATTTTGAAATCCATAGTTATTTGCTCCCATTTCCATTGGGGAATTTCGAGTTGTTGAAGTAGACCGGATGGTTTTTGATATTCGGCCTTCACTTGAGCACAAGTTAAGCACTTGCTTACATACTCAGCAATATCTTTCTTCATTCCTGGCCACCAATAGTTCCATGGAATTCCTTAGGATTACAATGTCAGTAATCCAACATCTCCTTTAGTTCCATGGAATTCCTTAGGATTACAGGTCCTGAAAGTCTTGTATGTGCATTCTCTGTTCCTATCTACTCTGGAGCCTGGGTTGTTTCCCTGATTAGCATTCAGACCAGCTGCTACCTGACTAACGATGTTTGGGAGTGCTGCCATGAGTTGTTCAGATACAAGTCGTGTGATTTCGGGATCTTCTCTCCTTGGAGGAATTTTCTTTAGGCATAGGTTCATATTGAGGTTGGGTCATATTACTATTACTGTTTTTGCGCTAAGTCTATTTAACTAAAATAAGTTTTCGAGTTTAACCAACAAAGTAGTCAAAAAGTTCTCTCCTAGGTTGGTTAGTCACATAGCCTGAGGAGTCAGTAGAGTACTTAGTAAGAGTGGATGAGTGAGACATACTGAACTGCGATAGTAGCAAACTTAATTACTAAATGTACTTTAGTAAGTAACAATTTATAAAATGCTTATGCAAACTCACACTTATGACCATTCTTTTCATTTGGGCAAGAAGTTCCCAATATAATTGTTCCATGTCTCCCTTATACATATTAAATTAGACATAGGTGATCAGGCTTTCCTAATTATAATATGCTAAGTTGACACTTATTCCAATTATACCAGTAGTAAGCTTTTAAAATTACAGTTAGTTTAGAAAAATAGTTTTTGAAAACTTTTGGTTACAGTATTTGGTTTTATAGAAATGTCAGTGTTCTCTATAACCTACGGCTCTGATACCAAGTCTGTCACACCCTGCTAAAGCGGAAACACGGGGAGTGATAGTTCAAGATTTCATAGCGATAGAACGAAAACAACACCAATTGTCCATTCAGATATATAACAAAATAAATCTGAACATTACATCATACAAGTTCAAGTTTTAACAAAATATAAGAAACAAGGTGTTCAACAAAACGTTTTCAAATTTAAACTTGGTTGATGTTGATGCACCCCAAACACAAGCATTTTTAGTTACCCTTTCTTGCCCCTGAAATCATGAATAAAACAAGGTCAACTACAAAGAGTTGGGGAGTTCATAGGTTTTCAATATTATAAACATCTTTTGCATAAATGAATATTGAGTAAAATACTTTTATGGCACTTAGTAATCTTTACATCATAAAACGTTCAAGGCATTTTTGTACTCTAATTAATAGTAATTAATGAGCCACCACTAAACCTTCGACCAAAAAAATATTTTTAGTTCTACCTCAGCGGTCGACCTAAAGTCCACATGTGTAGAACCTTCCTTTTAAGTATAGTGCACCCCTACCTGTAGTCTCCAGGTGGGATTGCTATCCACATCCCTACTTTTCGGTTTTTAAGTGAGATTGTCCGTCCAATAGCGCTATCCAAAAATACCCTCGGCTCCTCACTTGAGTTAATAGTAGTGTACAAACTTTTATGGAACATTTTACTCAATACAATCTATTAGTGTACATGCATTAGTGCCCAAAAAGAACAATTTCATATTGTTTCACATTCGGTAATGCAAATGGCTCGAATATTGCATTTAATCATGCTTTCCACCCCAAAACGTATAAAATACTTTAAAAACGGGGCTGTGAATACTCACCTTATAGCAAAGCTTCCAAATAAATTCACGAAATGTCCGCTTGATGGCCTACCGCTTTCCTATCAACGCAAAGTACCCAAAAAGGTCACTTATATACCTAACGATTACTATGAAAGTGCTTATAAGTCCTTATATGTCCAACTTGGTCTACTATTTTCCCGTTATACATAATGCACATATGCTCTTTAATATGATATAAATTATTCTGAAAAGTAATGTTATATTCCTTCAAGTGATCAAAGTTTATGAAATCAACAATTACAGAACGTTCACTTTTGGACAGAAACTAATGGTGATTAAGATGATTAAATTACAGTGACATCCAAAATGACACAGTTTCTCATCTTTTTATAGGTGATACATTACTGAGTTAAGGTAATTGTGACCAAATTTGATGCAATTTCTACATGTAATAAGGGTTCAAATAATTTATACAAAACAATGTATCACAGATAGAAGGGCAGATTACACCCTGTTGGTAACATAACCATTTGAGAAGTTCTACCAAAGGTTTTTCCGAAATTCCAGTTGGATTATAAACAACCACATAAAGGAAACTTTTAAGAAAAGAATCACTCATTTTGAATGAGTTATGAGGAAGATATGGCACCACAAAGTTGCATGCACACATCTGTCATTAGTTGACAGATTGCACACTTAATTTTAATAAATTGGTTAATGCCTCAAAACTTCATATTTTTTAATGAAACCGAATTCATTTGAACCCTAACTCATAAAAGAAAACTCCCGAAGACAAATTATGCATTATGGATAAATATTCAAAGAGATATTAACATGCAAAGTAGGGTTTACCTACTGGTGGTTTCACAGTTTGCACACCTAAAATGTTTTAGGTGTTTGAAGGGTCAAAACTCCATATTTTCATGTGATTTCACTTGCAAACAGAAGATAACTTATAAAACTAACTCTCAAAAGAAAAATCATCCTTTTTCATTGATTTTTGAAAGAGATATGGCTATTTGAACATGCATGCACAAATCTGTCAGCTTTGGACAGATTGCACACTTATTTTGTTTGGATTAATTGAAACTTCAAATCACCACATATTTGAGTGAAACCAGTGGCATTTGAAAGATAACTCTTTAAAATAAATTCCAGAAGAAAAATAAAGTAATTTGGATGAATATTCAAAGAGTTATGGTCGTTCAAAGTAGGGTTTATCTACTGTTGAACTTTTCCAGATACACATCAAATTTGTTATGAGCATTTGGGGCGTTAAAACTCAATGTTTTTGAGTGAGACCACTTGCATTAGAACCCCAACTCACCAAATAAGTTTTTAGAAAAAGATTCATAACATTTGGACATGTTATTTGCAAGAAATGGACGACACAAACACATGTACATATTCTGTCAGCACCAAAATAATCAATTTCATGAATAAAACCTGCATGCAATGTGTTTTTGGTTTCATTTCTTGAGTTCCATTTGTTTTGGTCATGGATTATCACTCTTATAAAGATATTTTACATATCTTGGTGTATAATCTACCCTTGGAACTAAGAATTTCCAGAAATTCAAAGGAAAATGATGAATGTGCAAGAAAAATGGGGTTTTCCCCAAAATTTGTAACAAAAAAATGACGGAGATGATATAAATACTTACTTGAATGATGAAAGGAACTTAATGTCTTCAACAATCTTGTTATTTGATGGATTTTTGATGAATAAAGTGGCTGGAAATATGAAGGAGAAAGAAGAGTTTTTTGAAGATGTCCCTTGAGTTTTCGAGAGAGAGAGAGAGAGAATAGAGGAATTCAAATTTTTAACATGCAAAAATGAAGAGGAAATGAAAGAAAATTGTATTTATATGGGGGGAAATAGGGGGGCCAGCCATGTACATGGGCCCCACTCCAACCCAATATTTTTGTTTTTTAAAAAATTAAACTCAAGCCCAAAAATGAAATTAAAGTGTCATTTTTCTCCATTTTGGCCTTTTTCCTCAAAATGTAAGTCCAAAAGTGATTAAATTCTATAAAAATAGAAGTTTTATATTTTAAATACTAAAACTATATATTTTATATAAGTTGGGTATAAATTAGAGCATTTGGCACTATATAAGACGTTTCAGATAGTTACGGGTCGGAACCGGACTTTCTAAGCAATTACCGGTAAGTCTAGAAAATTTTCGGCCAATCTAATCTAACTAACTCCCAATCTTATAACTTATCTAAAATAACACTAATATAAACTTAATAAGAGCTAACCTGGAAGCTCAAATTTGACAGTTGTCACAATTGTGGTATGGTTTTAAACCCCCTATGGTTGTGTTTAATCTTTAAATTTGTTAGTAGCGGATCCGGGCTATCTAGGGATTTGCCGGTTATTATTTTATTCCGTTGCACATGTTCTTCAGATCCGGTGAAACCCTACACAGGATTCATGGTCTCTTTCGTTGCATGGAAGTTTTATGTACAAGCTCACTTCTCGGCTTAAACTCCTGAAGCCCCGACTTCGCAAGCTTCGTACATCTTATGGAAATATTTTTGACAGGGTCCGTGCTCTAAAAACGGAACTAAACTTAGTGCAAATTTCCTATGACGATGATCCGCTAAGTGAGGACTTAAGGGAGGAGTTAGCTCACATTTTACTTGCTTATCAGCAAAGTAAAATGGATGAAGAAGCCTATTACTGCCAAAGAGCAAAAATAAAGTGGTTAAATGAAGGGGATGGAAATACCAAGTACTTCCACCAAGCGGTCAAGGAAAAGAGGGGAAGTAATCAAGTAAAGGCCGTATGTGACGTGAATGGCATATTTTTTACGGAGATAATGTGCCAAGGGTGTTTCTTGATCATTTTCTTGGTTTCTTTGGAGCCAAGGATGTAACCGTGAACCCTTTGATGCCGGAGGACTTATTTTGAACAACCCTGTCTTTGGGGAGGCCTTGCATATGATTAGGCCAACAACTGATGTGAGATTAAAGCAGCCATTTTTTATATTGGAAATGACAAGGCCCCAGGCTCGGATGGGTTCTCTTCACGTTTTTTCGTGAAGGCGTGGAGTGTTATTGGTAATAATACAACAGTGGCGATTCATAATTTCTTCTATTCGGGTCGCATCCTTAAGGAGATCAATCATACCCTTCTATGCTTTATTCCGAAGGTAACTCATGCTACAAAGGTTAGTGATTTCCGACCCATTACCTGTTGTACGGTACTCTACAAAGCCATTAGCAAGATTATAACATGCAGGATGAAAAATGCTTTGGAAAGACTTGTTAGTCCTAATCAATCGGCCTTTATTCCGGGTAGAAGAATTTCTGATATTATCCTCTTAGCCCATGAACTAGTAGCCAGATACCAAAGATGTGTTGACCCCCCACAACGGGTAATTAAAATTGATATTCAGAAAGCTTATGATACGGTTGACTGGGAATATTTATTGAACATGCTTCAAGGCCTTGGTGTTAGTCCCCAAAGAGAGATGGCTAACTAAGAGAGGGTTTTGTAGAAGGGGGGGTTGAATATAAAACACACAGAATATACTCTTTTTAAATTTTTTAATATAAATATTAAAAATTTACACACAGATAGTTTGATGCGGAAAAGAACGAGCGGACTATTCTATCAAACTAAACACACGAGATAACGATAATTAACTATTACACTAAGCAAGTTAAAACAATACTGTTATAGCACACAGCTTTGCCACAGTCAAACAAATAATCACTCTGAAGATTTGTTGAAAGCGTGAGATTTCTGGGAAGGACTTCATCTCCTTTTATAGTGTCCATGCATGGGATGCAAGTGGACAGCTGTCAAGGTTTCATTAGCTGGAAGATTATCTGATGGACAAAGGAAGAGACCACTTCCTTTGTACTAGAATAATGGATGAACCATTCCTTGTAGCACGTAATGTCAGATAACTTTATCTTCTTTTCTTCATGCTCTGTGAAGTCCCATCAAGCCTTTTAGCTAAAAGACAAATATTCCTTTTATAAGAATAAAAGAGAATGTCTTTATTTAAGGCTTGGTGCCCAAGTTCTTGCTGGCTCACGTGTCTTGCAATTGATGTGAGTCAAGAACTTATCTCTTTGAAATTGCTAAGTGATACATCTCACTATGTATCACATCGGTGGATACCTTATAAGGCTGGAGTTGATAAGTGTACACTTTGCTTGATAACTTCTTCTTTCACTAAGTGACAAAAGTGTATACCCTTGTGAGTTGATATCACAGCCTTAGAAAATATACCAGCAATTTCGGTGACCAAGATTATAATGTCGGTGACCATGACATCAAACTTGATGACCTCATCTTTTTTGATGTCCTTAGTACTTTTGATGACTTTTGAGTGTACCATCGGTGACCCACTATATTGGTGACCCAAACTTGACTTGGCAAAATGATCTGAATATTGAAGTTGGTTGATACATCCAAAATTCCACTTTTTGATGTACAACCCCTTGATTGAATAGTCTTTGACTCTTCAATACTTGAAGCATATTTCAGACCTTCAAAAGAACCTGTAAAAATTCATTCATATAAAGGAAGGTGGTTCATCACCAAATCATCGGTGACCCAACAATCTACCCCTATTTGATGATGATACCTGTAGGTTAGAAAAGAATTCTTTTTGACCCTTTCTATTTTTCTTTTGGGTTCTTTTGACTCAGATTTTTTTTTTAATTTTTTTATTTTTATTTTTATATATATATTTTTTTTTGATTTTTTTTTAACTGAGTATGTACAGTATAAGAGTATAAAATAAATGAAAGAATAAGTATAAGTTTAAATATGTGCAAAGCTTGTAAAAATATTAACAAGAGATGGGATGGAAGAAAAGTATGAACTTTTATTAATCAACACATAGGATTGATCAGAGTACATGATTAATAAAGTTCATACTGTACTATACGTCTGCAGGATCAAGGATCTGGGGAGGGTTCTCTTCTTTTAAGTTCGTCCAGGATCATTCTTGTGATGCCATGGTCTTCAATAGGAGGCACTCCAAGAATAGCAGACAAAAAGGAGTTGTGAGCCCTTGGAATGTCAGAGGCTCTGAAGAAACCTATGCTGCCATAGATATCCTCAAAGAATACTCCAAGTTCAGGCTCAGTCACCATGGTTTGCTCTGGATAAGCAATAGGAGTGGGAATAGAAGTATTTATACCTGAAGCATCAATCTTGATGCCACGTTCATGAAGCATCACAAAATGTCCCTTCTTTTTAGATTTGGGAGGATTGATTATTTCCCCCGAAAGCCCTCGCTGGATAAGGTACATTTGTTGTGCTTCAATAGTTGTTACCAAGATATTGTGCTCCTTCTGAATTTTCACCATTTTGATGAAAAAATTTCTAAGAGTATTTAGTACATGCTCCTTGTACTTTCCTCTACTCTTTGAGACACAATTTCCAACTTCCAACCATTCAGTTATCCCAAGAACTTCAAGCCATTCTAATTCATAAACTTTTAAGAGTGAGTCGGCTCTTTTAATTGTGACAAGAAGTTTGGGAGAATTCTTGGTTGGAGGTTGGATTGTAGCACTGATAATCTTGGAATCATCCTTCCTGTTCTTCAATCTCCTTTTAAACCACTCTACTTCCTTTGCCTTCTTGGCCTCATCAACCAATTTTGCAGCTTCAGATTTCTTCTTTATATTTTCAAGCTCATCTTTTTGAACAGCTTCATCATGAGCTAGCTTGAGTACATTAGTCTGATCATACTCAAGCTGAGCCTTGATAGCTTCTTCTCTTTCAGCCTCAGAGAGAATTACCCCAAGAGGATCGGTGAGTGCTGGGGCAGGCTGAAGTCTCAGAGTATCTGCTTGAGGATCTCTCATCCTTTTCCTTTTCTTTTTCTCTTCCTTCTGCTCTTCAAAAGAAAGAGGCTTCTTTCCTTTGGCTTTTTCTTTTCTCCTCTTTTCTTCTTCAGTTTCAAGGGGTTGAGCACTGACACTCTCCCCCTCAACAGCTGCTTCGGGTACCAAAGGAACAGGGACCACCTCTGTGACCACACCACCATCGGTGGCTGTAGCGGCCACGTCGGTGGCTGCCACGTCGGTGGCTGGATGAAATGGAGAAGCCACATCGGTGGCTGGATTGATGATGTCGGCGGCTGGCATGCTGACGTCGGCGGCTGGCATGCTGACGTCGGCGGCTTTGGCTGCTGTTGTAGAGGTCTTCACATTTTTCTCCCCCTCAGTGGTTGAACCCTTGAAACCCACTGAAGAGAGAAACTCCTTAACCCTTTCCATATCGGAAGCGAGAGAGCACCAATTTTCTTCTCAACTCTTTGAAGAACAAATCTATCAGTGTCCTTGAAGTATGAATCACCCATATCTAGTTCAACCGTTGGAGCAGAGGTTGGGACTTTATCAACTTTGGTGTGAAGACTGATAAGAGAGTCCATAATTGCCTGTTGAGTGGCAATGAGAGAAGAAATATCGGTGGCTTGCTTAGAAGAGGTGCTTCGAAGATCCTGAATGAATGAAAGCACAGATGCTTGACTTGAAGAAAATCCTTGCTGAAGATCAAGGATATCCAAATGTAGAAGATCTAAACATGTCATTAGAGTTGGGTGACTCACCGACAACTCCTCTATGTTAGATCTGAGAGATGAGGAAAGTGAAGCCATTCTTTCCATTTCCTTTGTTGCATGTTCTTCTAAAACCTCCACCCTTCTGATAGTATCACTTGTAAAGGTGGTGAAAGCCTGTAGAAGGTCATTCCCTTGCTTTGAAGACATGGGAGCAGAGGGATGAGGCTTTGGTGGTTGATCAGTATCATCATCATCACTGGAAGAATAATCAACCAAACCTTTAGATTTTCTTGGGGGGATTTAAGAGATGAGGGGGAGACACTCTTAGGAGAGTGTCTTTGAGGGGATTCCTCAGTAATGGGTTCCTCCACACCCTTGTCATGTACGGGAGACGTACCTGTCCAAGGGGTAGTGTCGGACATCAGAAAATCAGTAAAGTGGGTTGCTCCATCAAATGCACCTGGTTGTGATGCACTTTCACGTGGAGTGTGGAAAAGGAGCTGTGAGAGCTCAGGGGGTGGAAAAGAGGTACCTTGGATGGGATACTCCAAGTCATCTTCATCAACTAGTGAGAAAGTTGATGAAGGAATAGTAAGGGTGTCCCTATTTACAACCAAGTCCTTTTGAGAGGGCCTGGAGGAGCTAGGTATGGATGAGTGTTCCTTGGGTTTTGTGAGGATCTTTTCAACATCTACTGGCTTTTGGGAGCCAGTAGATGGATCATGCGTTTTAACCCTTTGGGTTCCCTTAGACTTCTTTGAGGAAGTCTTTGGGGGGCTTTTAGAGTTTCTCCGCTTATGGGACTTGGATGCTTGGGTGGAAGCCAAAGGCTCTTTTGGCTTCGTAGCATCGGTGGGTGCGGAGGTAGATGTGCCCGACGCTTTGGATCTCTTAAGAGATTTGGGCACACCAGTGACTCTAGGTACAGAGGGGGTAGAAGACATACCTGAAGTTCTCTGAAGACGCGGTTCATTCTCTACCCAAGTAAGAGTTGCATTCCTTGCAAACTCAATCATGGAAGGTCGGAGAGGGTTGTCTGATGCTAAGACAGCCTTTTTCATGATCTGGTTCCCCACTTGGTGGAGGGGGAGATCATATATGATGTCATCCCTTTTCTTAAGTTTCTCTGCCAACTTTGCATTAATAATAAGAGAGAAAAGTCGTTGGAAGGGTACCACGAGGACGTACGATGGTAGAAAATGAGGAGATCATTTCATTGAAGAAATAGCTTGCAAAGTCTATTCTCCTTTGAAATATTAGAGCATGTGCCAATTCTGTCACTTGGGAAGGTGACTGATCCGGGCCACCTGTCTTCTTGCTCAGGCACAGAATCAGATGAGCAAAAAGGAAGTTCCATATGTTTCCCATATTTTTGCGCAGTAAAGTACCTGGACCCTTTGACTTTGATCCCTTCTTCTCTTCCAAGTAGTTCAACACATCAACCACCATTTGATGTTCATTACCAAGAGGGAATGGTTCATAGGAATCATAAACAGGAAGCTTGAGAATGCTTCTAACATCTTCCACATTGAAGATCACATCATGTTCATCATTACTTAGAACAGATGCAAGAATTTGATCCGAAGAGGCATCAAATGTGCAAGTCAACCAAAAGTTTCCAAGAAGAAACTTACTCATTTTGGGTTTCTTTGTGATTGCATATTGAAGAGGGCATCTCTGAAGAAACCAGCAAACATCATTGTATTCTGGATGAGCATTGTCAACTCCTATTCTTCCAAAATAATTGCATGCAGGAAAGGATAGGGATCCAAAAGTCATGGTCTGTTCTTCAGAAGAGGTCTTTGAAGAAGAAGCCATTGAAGAAGATGGGAGTTGCAGGTTTGAAGTTCTTGCTGTTGAAGGAGAAGGAGAGTGGGTGCGAGAAAGGTGGTGAAGTAGTGGGGGAAGAGGTTATATATGAGAGGGAAATTTCAATTTTCAAAAGTAATGATTACTTTTGGTGATTGAAAGGTCAGAATTCTAAGGGTTTAAGGGTTGAATTCGGCGCATGGTCTGACATTGATGATGTCATTAGGGATAAGAACAAATAATCTTGCTTATCAAGAGTGGTAAGTCAAGAGTTATCTTTAAGGGGTTAAGAAGGTGAGAGGTTTGTAACGGTTACCTCGGTGAGTGAACAACATCGGTGGCTTGTATGAGAGAGAGAAAGAGACGTCGGTGGCTCGCAGAGAGGGACAACGTCGGTGGCTTAGATCAAAGGTCAACGTCGGTGACTCGAACCAAGGTGCAACGTCGGTGGCTCAAACCGAGGTGCAACGTCGGTGGCTTGGGAACAGGTGACGTTGGTGGATGAGAGTGACGTGAGAGAGAGACGTCGGAAAGAGGGTGACGTCAGTGGCTTGGGATCGAGGTACAACGTCGGAATGGGACACGTCGGAAACCAGGGAACCGTCGGCGGCTTGGGCGCCGATGGTGGGTATGATTTTGGTGGTGCTCGGTGGTTGAGCTGTCGTGGTAACGTCGGTGGGTGAGATCCCGACGTCGGTGGGTGGTTGTGGCGGCGACGGTGGCTTGTGGTGGATGATATGGTGTGGTGTGGTTTTTAGGGTTAGGGTTTGGAGAGAGAGGAAAAATAGAAAGAGAGAGAGGAGTTTCGTCGGTGACTCAGTCACCGACACGGTATATATATATATTATTTTTATTTTCTTTTTATTTTTCTTTTTATATAAATATATTAATATAATATAATATATAATATATCTATAAAGTATACATATAATATATATATATAAAACGTATAACATATATAAGTTATAAATATATAAATGTATATAATATATATATATGGAATATATATATATATAAAACATACATTATATATAAATATAAAATATATTAGTCTATGTTTACCATACCTAACTCACCGATGAGAAACTTGAACCTTGCTTCATCAAAGGGCTTTGTGAACAGATCAGCTAATTGATAATCAGTGGGAATAAAGTGAAGCTTCACATCACCTTTAGAGACATGATCTCTTATAAAGTGATACCTGATATCAATGTGCTTAGATCTTGAATGAAGCATAGGGTTGTTGGCAATGGCTATTGCACTTGAGTTGTCACACATTATTGGGATTTTTGAGAAAAATTGATTATAATCACACAACTAATTTTTCATCCACAATATATGTGCACAACAACTTCCAGCAGCCACATATTCTGCTTCAGCAGTAGAGGTAGACACCGAATGTTGTTTCTTACTTGACCAGCTCACAAGCTTTCCACCAAGCAATTGACAACTTCCAGTTGTACTTTTTCTGTCTATTTTTGAACCTGCAAAATCAGAATCAGAGTACCCTATGAGATCGAAACCTGAGTCTTTGGGATACCAAAGACCCAGATTTATGGTACCTTTCAGATACCGAAAAATCCTTTTCACAGCAGCCAGATGTGATTCTTTAGGATTTGCTTGGTATCGGGCACACAAACAAGTAGCAAACATAATGTCAGGTCTACTTGCAGTTAGATAGAGAAGAGATCCTATCATGGCTCTATAATTTGTAATATTAACAGAAATGCCATCAGGATCAGAAAAGAGTTTAAGAGGAGGAGCCATGGGAGTTTTCATGGTAGAGCAAGTATCAAATTGAAACTTTTTCAGAAGATCTTTAATGTATTTACTTTGATTTATGAAAATACCTTCTGAAGACTGTTTTACTTGCAAACCAAGAAAGAAAGTTAACTCCCCCATCATGCTCATTTCATATTCTTTTTGCATGAGGCAGCTAAACTCATCACACATGGATTCATCGGTGGCTCCAAAAATAATATCATCTACATAGATTTGAACAAGAATGATATTACCTTGTGATTTCTTGAAGAAGAGAGTGTTGTCAACCTTGCCTCGTATGTACTTATTTCTAAGTAGATATTCTGAGAGAGTGTCATACCAGGCACGTGGAGCTTGCTTCAGTCCATATAGAGCTTTATCCAGCCTATATACATGATATGGATGGACTGGATCTTCAAACCCAGGAGGTTGCTTCACATACACTTCTTCAGCTAATTCACCATTCAGGAAGGCACTTTTGACATCCATTTGGAATACCCGAAAATTCTTGTAAGCTGCATGGGCAAGAAATATTCGGATAGCTTCCAATCTGGCAACAGGAGCAAAGGTTTCATCATAATCAATTCCTTCCTCTTGCCGATATCCTTGAGCAACCACCCTTGCCTTGTTCCTTATGACAGTTCCTTCTTCGTCCATCTTGTTTCGAAACACCCATTTTGTTCCAATAATAGTTTTGTTGGATGGACGAGGAACTAACTTCCAGACTTTGTTTCTCTCAAATTGTGAGAGCTCTTCTTGCATGGCAATTACCCAGCTAGGATCAGCTAGGGCTTCATTTATCAGCTTAGGCTCAATAATGGAAACAAAGTTGACATATAAGCACAGATTGCTTATGCCTCTTCTGGTTTTTACACCAACTTGTGGATCACCTATGATTTGATCTATTGGATGATCCATGGTCCACTTTAGTGCAGGAGGTAAGGAGGAAGATAGAGAAGAGGATGAAGTAGGAATTTGAGATGGTGAAGATAGGTTTGAGGGAGATATGGTGTTTTGGTGGGTAAGGTCTTCTGTAGATTTAGTTTCAGGAGGTGGAGAAGAAAGAGAAGGTTCAGAAGGTAAGGTGGTGTTTATGGAAGGCTGAGAAGGGTTGCTATCTGGAGGATTGGTTTGAGAGGAGGATGGAATTTCACCAACACATGAATTTATCCATAGGTTTAATTCTTCTTCATCACAAGATAATGAAGAAGTTTCAAACTCATCAAACTTTACATGCATGGATTCATCTATGCATTGTCTTCTTAGGTTGAAAATTCTGAAGGTTCTTGAGAAGAGAGAGTAGCCCATGAAAATTCCATCATCTGACTTCGGATCAAACTTTCCAAGTTGTTCCCTGTCATTTAGCATGTGACATGCACAGCCAAACACATGGAAGAAGTCAACTGCAGGTTTTCTACCATGGAAAACTTCATACGGAGTCTTGTCATGCCTTTTGACTATGATAGACCTATTTTGAGTAAAGCATGCAGTGTTAACTGCTTCTGCCCAAAAATAGGTTGGCAACTTGGATTCACTCAGCATAGACCTTGCAGCTTCACATAGTGTTCTATTTTTTCTTTCAACAACACCATTTTGCTGAGGAGTGCGTACGGCAGAGAAGTTCTGAGAAATTCCTTTTAGGTCAAAGAAATCTTCCAGAACAGCATTCTTGAATTCTGTGCCATTATCACTTCTGAAGGACTTCACCAGTTTATCATTCAAATTTTCAATTTTTCTTGTAAACCTGATGATTTCTTCAGCAGCATCACTCTTGTGTTTCAGAAAGAACACCCAAGTATATCTAGAGAATTCATCGACGATTACTAGCATATACTTTTTACCACCCAGACTGGGTGTGCTTACTGGACCGCACAGATCCATGTGAAGCATTTGAAGAGGTTGAGAGATAGAAGAGCATTGTTTTGTTTTAAAGAAAGTTCTGGTGAGTTTTCCTTTTTCACATGCTCCACACAGCTTTTCTTTTTCAAAAACTATTTTTGGCATTCCAACAACCAGCTCCTTGTTGGAGAGTTTGTTCAAGGTTTTAAAGTTTAGATGAGAGAACCTTTTATGCCACAGCCAACTTTGTTTGGCTAGTTCTTGAGAAAGGAGACACACAGCTTCTCCTATTGCACTTTCCTTCATGTTGATTATTTATACGTCATTCAGTCGGGTTCCTGCTAGTACAATCTTGTTCTGTACGTCAAAGACCAAGCACACACATAGCTAGAACATGACCTTATAGCCCAAATCACATATTTGGCTTATGCTTAGAAGATTGTACATCAGCCCTTCAACATGAGCTACTCTGGAGAAAGTGATGGTTCCATTGGAAATGGTACCATATCCTTTGGTGACCCCTTTTCCAAAGGAAACAGTGGGTCCCTTTTCTTTTGAGAAGTTAGAGAGAAGAAGTTTGTTTCCGGTCATGTGTCTTGAACACCCACTATCCATGTACCATATGTGATCTTTATTTGGTACCTGCACCCAGAAACAAATTTAGACTTTTGGTAGCCATTTTGAGGTGGGTCCTTTGGGATTAGAAGATATTTTAGTTTTGCAAGGATCCAAATCTTTTGGGCAATTTTTAGCAAGATGAAGAGTGTTGCCACAATTATAGCACTTCTTTAAAGGAAAGACCTTTTTAAAATCCCTATCATCTAAACTTTGGACAGAGGTTGAGGAATGAGAAGAAGAGGGGTGTCCAACACCTGGTCTTGGTCCAAGAATACCTTTACCAGGATTTCTTGATTTCTTCAAGTTTACTGACCGAGGAATAAAGTCAGTAGCTATTTGAGATTTCCTTTTAGATGAAAAATTTGATTTAGAAAATTTTTTCTTTTGAGGAGAAAATCTTTTTGAAGAAGGATACTCAGCAACTTCAGAAGGCTGCTCCTGGGAGTACCTTGACTCATGCAGACTTAAGGAATTTAAAAGTCTTTGGATAGGTTTGGGAGAAGAAGAAGAGCTTGGAAGAGTTGAAACCATTGAAGACTCAGAAGAGATTTCTTTAGCTTTAACAAAGACTCCAAACTTTTTAGAACCAGATTCTACTTTGAGCATGTCAAGTAGATCTATAGAGTGAACGGAGGTAGAATCCTCAGATGAGTAACCGAAGAGAGCATCAACGTCATCGAAAAAGAAACCAGCAGGAAAACCTTGACACTCAGAAGAGGAAGAGAGTGGAAGGTCAAGAGGTTGAGGAACATCTTTTCCATAACCAAGGCCAGACTTATCCTTGCTGGTGATTTGATCTTGAAGGATCCTTTCTAGATTCTTAGAGGATTTAGTCCATTTAGACAGAACCTCTTGTTCCTTTTCAAGAGTGGAAGAAATCTTTGATTTTTCCTCAGAAAGACTGTCGTTTAAGTAGCGAAGGTTTTCCAGATCAGCTTTCATTTTGTCAAAATCTTTTAGTTTTGAAAAGCAAGAGAGAAGTTGATCATTTAGACATTTTATGTGCATATCAGCCTTTTTCTTTTGAATCTTTAAGTCATAGAAGTCAACAGTTAAAGAATCAAAGGCATCAGCCTTTTGATCATCAGAGAGAAAGGTAAAAGGATGTACCTGAGGTTTTGTCCCTGAAGTGGATCCCTCAGCAGATACAAGAGTGGTGTAGAGTGATTTCTCCATGTCTTCTATCTCATCAATTTTGGCCATGAGGCACTTAGTGACATACTCACTCTCACTCTCAGAGGTTTGCTCATCTTCCCAGCAATGAGCCTCAGCAACTAAGGTTTTATTTTTACCTTGGTTTCTCTCCTTTTCTCTCTTGTATTTGGCTTTGTATTTCTTGTACCTTGAGGTTTCTTTTGATTCAGAATTTTCTTTAGAGGATTGGCTATTTCTCTCTTCATGCTTCCTAGAAGCTGATTTTGAGAAGTCATGGCCATAAGAAGAAGAAGGTTTAGAAGAAGAAGCTTTTGATCTGCATTCAGAAGCAAAATGACCTTTCTTTCCACAATTGAAGCATTCTTCATTTGCTTTATCGAGTAAGAGGATTTTTGAGAAAAAGGTTTTCTATTAAATTTGGAGCGGTTTGAAGAAAATCTTTTGTTCTTAAGGTTTCCAGCAAGCATTGCCATACTATCAGAAAGTATGTCAATGGCTGATTCTTCTCCTTCATCATCAGCAGCACTATAGTATGCATCTGACAGATGAGAAGAGTCTTCCTTAATATCTTTTTCAGAATTAGAAGAAGGATAGGTGATTCTAGGAATACAAGAAGAAGGTTTTGAATCACCTATCAAAGCAATAGAGGAGGATTTGATATCCTTTATAAGAGACTTTCTCTGGTTCTTAGTTTGTTCATAGTGAAGAAGAGTTCCATAGAGAGCAGTTAAAGGCATTATTTCTAAGTCCTTGGTTTGCTTGATGCAAGTACAGATAGTGTCCCAGAAATACGGGAAGACAATCCATGAACTTGCAGAGAACTTCTTCATTATCATAAACTCGGCCAAGAACTTTGAGATCGTTGAGAAGACAGTTAAAACGATTAAAGTAGGTAGAAAGAGATTCTCCCTTTTCATGGGAGAAGAGTTCATACTTTCTAACAAGACAGATCCTGTAAGATTTCTTTACTTCTTTGGTTCCTTCATATAAGACACTCAAAGTATCCCACATTTCTTTAGCAGTGGGAAGGTTAAGAAGAAAATGATACACATCATCAGGAAGGGAAACAGCAAGAGCAGATTTGACTTTAGTATCTAAAGCGACTAGGCGTTTATCATCTTCACTAAATTTGTTAGAAGGTTTGATGATATATCTACCAGTTTTTTCACTTCTTTCGTCATCTGACTCTATGTCCTTTCCTTCAGCGTCCTTTTGAGGGCCAAAGCGAGCCCATATTTTAGGAACAATAGGTCCCTCACTGAGAATGTTGGGATACCTGCAATCGATCCCTTCCAAGAATAATAACATGCGATTTTTCCATAACCCAAAGTTGTTTGGGTTGAATCTTTGGGGTTTAGCCAAAGATCCTAAATCATATGTATTACTAGAAGAGGTCTGCAAGGTACCATCAACATTTGAGGTAGTAGCCATCACAGATCTGGTTTATGAGATTAAACCAACTGCTCTGATACCAATTGTTAGTCCCCAAAGACAGATGGCTAACTAAGAGAGGGTTTTGTAGAAGGGGGTTGAATATAAAACACACGAATATACTCTTTTTAAATTTTTTAATATAAATATTAAAAATTTACACACAGATAGTTTGATGCGGAAAAGAACAGGCAGACTATTCTATCAAACTAAACACACAGATAACAGTAATTAACTATTACACTAAGCAAGTTAAAACAATACTGTTATAGCACACAGCTTTGCCACAGTCAAACAAATAATCACTCTGAAGATTTGTTGAAAGCGTGAGATTTCTGGGAAGGACTTCATCTCCTTTTATAGTGTCCATGCATGGGATGCAAGTGGACAGCTGTCAAGGTTTCATTAGCTGGAAGATTATCTGATGGACAAAGGAAGAGACCACTTCCTTTGTACTAGAATAATGGATGAACCATTCCTTGTAGCACGTAATGTCAGATAACTTTATCTTCTTTTCTTCATGCTCTGTGAAGTCCCATCAAGCCTTTTAGCTAAAAGACAAATATTCCTATTATAAGAATAAAAGAGAATGTCTTTATTTAAGGCTTGGTGCCCATGTTCTTGCTGGATCACGTGTCTTGCAATTGATGTGAGTCAAGAACTTATCTCTTTGAAATTGCTAAGTGATACATCTCACTATGTATCACATCGGTGGATACCTTATAAGGCTGGAGTTGATAAGTGTACACTTTGCTTGATAACTTCTTCTTTCACTAAGTGACAAAAGTGTATACCCTTGTGAGTTGATATCACAGCCTTAGAAAATATACCTGCAATTTCGGTGACCAAGATTATAGTGTCGGTGACCATGACATCAAACTTGATGACCTCATCTTTTTTGATGTCCTTAGTACTTTTGATGACTTTTGAGTGTACCATCGGTGACCCACTATATTGGTGACCCAAACTTGACTTGGCAAAATGATCTGAATATTGAAGTTGGTTGATACATCCAAAATTCCACTTTTTGATGTACAACCCCTTGATTGAATAGTCTTTGACTCTTCAATACTTGAAGCATATTTCAGACCTTCAAAAGAACCTGTAAAAATTCATTCATATAAAGGAAGGTGGTTCATCACCAAATCATCGGTGACCCAACACTTGGTTTTCACCTGGTCTTGCTTAAGTGGCTTCGGGATGTTAAGTATTCAAAGATTGCTTCAAAAGAGACTGGGTTCAGAAGTGGAATAGTTCAGAACTTCTGAACTAGTGTTGTACAAAGAAATACTTAAGTAAAGCTCAGAAGTCAAAAAGATAGAAGTCTGAAGAAGGGTTTCAAAAGTAAAGCTTAAAAGTAAAGCCTAAGGCATAACTTCTAAAGTGTCAACTTCAAAAGTTCTGAAGATTTCTAAGAAAATCTGAAGTGGTTTTGAAGAACTATCGAAGTCAGTTCTGAAGACAAGTTTAGAAGCAGTTTTGAAGTGAAGGCTTTCACGTGTATAGATACTATTGGTCTGTCATGTAACTACCTGTTAGCTTAGTATCTCTTATGGTGTATATATAAAAAGTTAGTTAGTCTGATAAAACTAACGTTCATAAATATACTTTGTACTTTCATGATAAATAATGTTTGTAACACTTGTTCATATCAATTATACATCCGACTACGATGCTCCAATCTTGTTCCTTATCTGCTATTCTTTCTATATCTTGATATACGGGAACTATCAATTGGTATTAGAGCCATTCATCTGATAGATTCTTAGATCTACTCTGTTCTTGATCGATTTTTGTCTGTTCTTAATCAATCAAATCTTGATTGATTAGATCTACTGTTAATTCATTCAATTCAGTGAATTTCCATTATAATCAAGATGTCGAAAGAATTTTTGTCTATAGGGTCTGAAACTAAACCACCTACTTTATTTCATGGCGAATATCATCAATGGAGAATCCGAATGATTCAGTTTCTTGATAACATAGATGAAGCCCTAACGCAGTCAATTCAAAAAGGTCCACTGGAAGTCTATGTTGAGATAGATGTTGTCGCTCAAACTGATGATACCCCTGAGATCCCTGTAACTCGAATAAAAAAGACTCCCAACATGTATAGCAGTGCAGAAAAAGCCCAAGTAATGATAGACAAAAGGGCACTTACACTACTCACCATGGCAATTCCTAATGAAATATTCAATAGGGTAGATAGTCTGACAACTGCCAAAGCCATGTGGGATGAAGTTGAAGCCCAGAAGCAGGGGAGCTCTAAGTCACAAGCTCAGAGACTCAACATCTGTGTTGGAGTTTATGAATGGTTCAAGGCCAAGGAAGGAGAATCTCTTATTGATGCATACCACATATTTAACAACATTCTGAACGATCTGAGAAAGAATGGTGTTCAGAAGTTAAATTCTGAAATCAATAACAAGTTCTAGAAGAACTTAGGCACTGAATGGGAATGTTTTACAGACACCATGGTTACCAGAAATCTTTCCAAGAAAAATATCCATGACATATATGGAATTTTGTCTCAACAAGAGGATAAGATCAGGGCAAGGTAAAATGATAAAAAGAAGACTACTGATACCCTAGCCTTGCTAACTCAGAATATGCATAATCCCAGATCTATGTCTTCTTGTTCTTCAATTTCTACTTCTGTAACTAAATTGACTGAAATTCCTGAAATTCAGCTGTATGATGAAAATGAGTCAGATGAGGAGATGAAGAGAATTGCTGATGGTTTAGCTTTTATGACCAGACAATACAATCAGAAATATCAACAAAAGTTCAAAAGTAAACTCAAAGTTGGTACTGGAGATGATAAGCCATTAAAGAAGGAGGTGGTGAAGAATGACGAAAATGAACTAGCAAGATGCTTTAATTGTGGGAAACATGGTCATTTTGCTAGATGTGCAAAAGGCCTAAGGTTAAAAATGTTGGGTATTATGAAAAAAAGCATCAATTAGTCAAGAAGAAGGAAGAAACCCCTTCAATATTGTTTCCAAGTATGAAGATGACTGCTATGTTGGAGTGATGATGAATACGATGAAGAAGTGGCTCACTATGCTGCTAATTGTTACATGTGTCAGATGGATCCAGAAGCTACACATGATCATGATACTGAGGTACAAAACACTTCTGAATCTACTTCTGAATCATCTTCTGAAAGTGATATACAAGAAAAGATTTCAAAAATGACTTCTGAATTTGAAACTTTATGAAATAGAACAAAAGGTGAAAGGATTTTAGTTAACAAATTCAAAGAAGAAAGTCAAATTTATAAAATAAACTGTATAAATGCTGGAGAACAACTTGATATAGTTTCTAAGGAGAAATCTGACTTAAAGCAAAAGATGGACACTCTGCAAAAAGATATAAATAATGAAAAATTTGAAAAAGAGGTCTTAGGTGTGAAAATGAATTATTTAAACAAAAACAGTGTTGAATTGTATAAAAAGATTAAGGAACTAGAAGATCTTAATTTCAAAAGAGGACAAACTGAACAAACTTTAAATCTCTTAACTAGTCAGGCACAAAATTCAAAGTTTTACAACATCAAAGCAGGATTAGAATTTAATGAACATAAAATTTTACAAAAGGCACCTTCCACACTTTATGATATATCAAAAATGCATATTTTTAATGAAGGTGTTGATACTGTTAATCCTAAACCTGTGAATTTTTCTTTGCCTGAAAGAATTCCTTTTGTTAAATCAGAGGTCTTATCTTCAAATGAAAAATCTTTGAATTATAAAGATTAAAAAATACATGTAAATCATGATAATTACTAGGGTTGTAAACGAACCGAACGAACTTATAAACTTTTGAATCATGATAAATCAGAAATCAACTTATAAACTTATAAACTTTAGATAAACCATGATAATTACTAAAGACTCATCAATGAAATCAACTTTTGAATTTACTTCTGAAGCTATTTCTGAAGTAAATTCTGAAGTTACTTCAGATTATATCTCTCAAATGAAAACTCAGATCTCATCAGAAGAAATTTGTGATATAAGATCTGAAGACTATTCAGAAGTTTCAAACATTAATACTTCTGAAGTATATCCTGATACAAAAGAAACCTTTGAAGCAATTTCTTAGGATATCTATGAAGAATTTTCTGAGAATAATTAAATCTCTAAATCATGATAATTACTAGGGTTGTAAACGAACCGAACGAACACGAACAGACGCTTGTTCGTGTTCGTTCATTTAACTTAATCGAACAAACAAACGAACACGAATGTTAAACGAACGAATACGAACCGTAAATGTTGGAACCCAGATCCCTTTTACAACAATTAATCAAAAGATCGAAATAAAGATCAAATGAGAATTCGTATTAATAACCTGGAAGTTGATTACAATACGTTGGAATGAATCACACAATTTCTCTCAGAGATGATCGACTTCTATTACAGTGAGGACTGACTTTATTTATACGATTACAAATGATAAAGTCAACAAGACAACCTATCACTAAGTGACACGTCACTTGCACAACTAATAGAATTAGTTATGCGCAGAAAGTGTGAAATGCCACGTCATCAAGAGCGCCTGAGTAAAGCAGTTGATATCTAGAGGTCTTCAGAGATCCCTAGGCGCTTCTGATGAGAGAGTGATCAGATCGTGAACTTCTGGATTGCCTTATGAAGTTTGACACTTAGGCATTTCTGATTCATACTTCATAAAATACTTTCTAACAATCTCCCCCTTAGTATGAAATTCAGAAGTACAAGAATTTATATAGACAGAAGTTCATTTCTATTTATAAACAATTACAAAAAAGACAAATAGATTACAAAAAAAATTAGAAAGGTGCATCGGGCTGAAATGTGATGATCTTGTGAAATATCTCTGTGATCTCTCTTAGCTTATTGAGTAGGATGAGTTTTTCCTCCATCCTTTCACTGATGATTCTTTTTAAGGTCCGATTCAATAAGATCAATAGAGGAATCATATGCAAATCATTGAGTCAAATGTTTTAATATTGAAAGCATTAACAAGCTACAAACGCGAATGTAAATTATACGACTCTCATTAACGAAATCTCTACCCTAGACTCCTTTAAATAGTAGTTGTCTATTACATGGTAAGCCCAAGCCCATAAGATCTTAAACTCAATATGGAATATTTCAATAAAACATTTCCTTCTTTATAAAACTTTCTAAACTTAGGACTTATGGTCCTAACATTCTTTCCACAACGTTTTTCCTTGTATTGTCTTTCCTAAGAGAGGCGTAAGTCTTGACGATGCTTATCACTGATGCAGAGTATTTATGTGCTTCTCTGATTCTGAAGAAGCTTTTCCTTGTAGGCCTTCTGAATACAATGCCATCTTCAGGATCTGTTAACAGCTCTCCAACAGAAAGTTGATCAAGACCCTCTCTATATTCATTGGATGTAGTGATGCTCAGATTTATCACCTTGTGATCTAGACCCGTTTGAAAGTCTACATGTCTTCTATACTTGATGAAAGCTTTCATGCAGCCAATAATTCAGAAGAAGGCAACTTTGTTCTGAGCATCAGTCCTTTGATTCATTTTATTTTTCATATACCTTCCCAGAGGTATGAGATCAGAAGGATTGATGGACAATAGATCATTATCACGGAAGTAGTACATGTTGTTTTCTTCTCTCATCACTTCATAGATTGTGTACATAATCTCTGTATATTTGAATTTAACATGCTTATTCCCAGAGATTTTCTTGATTTGCAGAGTTGATTAAGCCTCTTTCCTTACTTGCCTATGACTCATGAATCTATTTTTGACTTCATCGCTTACATGATAGTCTTTGGCAAAGTTAGGAAGCATTAGGAAGACCTTTTGTTCTGTGATTGAGTATATGTGCCTGTGCTCAATTTCCAATGAATTTGGACGTTCATACTTCTTCAACTTATCCTTTTCCACTTGGATCTCAGCCGTTCTTTTGATTGACGTTTCCCTCTTGACTCTTTCAATTTCTACCTTAACTTTGTCAGCTTCAGCCTTAAGCTTGGTTCGATCAGAAGTGGGTTGTTCAGAAGCAGAGACAGAGGGATTTGGATTTTGATCAACAGGGAACTCTCTTGTTCTAGCACAAGAAGAAATTGGTTGATCTTGTTGTTGTGGTTGAGGTTGTGGTTTTGGTTGAGATTCTGGAGGTTGTGGTTTTTGTGGTTGACGTTGTGGTTGTTGTGGTTGAGGTTGTGGTTGTGGAGGTTGAGGTTGAGATGAGCTTGCACTATGAGGTTTACCTTCTGGCTTTCTTTTGTTTCCCAAAAGATCGAGAATGAACTTAGCCATATCTGGATCTTTAGGAAGTGGGCCAGAATTCATAGCCAAAGGAGTTGGTGTAAGAGGGGTTTGTTTGGATGATGGTGGAGGTTCAAAAGGTGTAGAGGCAGAGGCTTTATCTTTACTCTGAGTTTGAGTAGTTTCAGCACCATCGGTTTTGGCCTTCATTTCCATACTCTCCCCCTTCTGAGAATCAGGGTCCTGATCCTCAGATCTTTTTCTCTTCTTCTCTTCCTTTTTACACGCTCTGGCTTCCTTGGCCTTCTTCTTTGCTTCAAACTCTTCAAAAATGGAGCTAACTAATGGAGTTAGCTTGGAGACAGAAGCATCTAAGGTAGATACTTTCTATGCTAACTCATTAGAGCTAGAGTTGTTGATCTTGGATACAAACTTGGCATTGATGGCGTTGAATTTATCCATCATTGCCATTTGAAAAGATGCCAAGTCTGATTAACGAATAAGAGAAGAACCTGTTGATGTAGAAGCCGCAGAGGGTACACCAACATTGATGAGTTTCTGGATGTCAGCAACAAAGGATCCATATTCAGAAGTTGAAATGGTGACTTCTGGAGAGGGGGTAGCTGTTGGAATATTGAAGATAGCTTTGGAGTTATCTTTAATTCCAGCATCCACCTATTGAAGTGATAGAGGCAGAGGGCTTTTGTGATTCAGCATTGTCAGAAAAGAGTTTCTTGAGATCTTCCAGAGCTTGAGTCTGTTCTTTCTAAGTTGTATGAATTGAGCTTATGGAGGAATTCAGAGTCTGGATCTCTGACTTTAGGCCTGCCTTTGAGTTTTGGGTAAGTTTTTTAGATCCACCATAGATCCCTTCATTTGATCAACAAATGCATTGAACACTACATTTGTGACAAAGTCAGGTGTTGTGACTGGTGCATCTCCAACACATGGGGCCCCTTGTCTCTCGTGTTCAGAGAGGCCCTCATTCACGCCTAGTTGTACGTTGAGAGTTGAGGGACTTTCATCCAGTCTTCGAGGGCTGTTATTAGCAGTCACCTCTTTGGATGTTCTGACGTTATTGACTTTTTCTCCAACATTAGAGGGTGGAGAGTCAATTAATGTGTGCTTACCTTGAAAAAGTCCAAAGACTCCGGTAAGTGGTGTAACCTCTGGCCTGAACCCCTCTGATAGGATTTCATAGGCATCTACACTAGTAGAAGGCATGGACGTGCCTTCTGTATTTCCTAAGATTGTGTTGGTCACAGAGACATCAACACGTGTAGGAGGTGGCGAGTTCTAGGGCGATGGAACTCTTATATTTACATCATCATCCTTTTGAGAGGATGATGAAGATGATGTGGTTACCCTAGCTGTGCTTGAGTCAGAGGCAAAAAGACCCACTGCTTGGTTAGTTTCAGGGAGGTTTGGACTGAGCTGTCCTTGGTCAATGAGTGTAGATGTGTTGGCATCTACCTCAGTTAATGTGGTTGCTCTGGTTGGACTTTGCGAGGAACTCACAAATGTGTCTCTGTGGACATCTTCTTGGCTCTCTCTTAACAAACGCTCAGCATGGGTAGAAGCGCTTGGTTGTTCACTCATATTAATTTCAGTCTCAAGCTCATTCGACCCCTCACCATCTGCTCTAGGATCTAAGTGCTCTAGGATAGGTACCCTCTGTTCTGAGTGTACCATAGAGCTTCTATAAGAAGTAATATAAGGAGCGGTTTCAGGAATAAGTTCGAGCATGTACCTGGATAGTTCGCGTCTGACAATGTAGCCGGCGAAGTCGATGGTTGGTTTATGGGAGTTCATGGTTGAAATTTTGCACGGAGGTTGAATAATTGGGGCATTTAGGACAGCAATGGCTCGATGACAGAATAGGGCAAGAAACCTAGGAAATATAAGTGCTGGAAGAGCCTTACCATTTGCTTGATTCAGAACCCTTAGGTGAACTGCTGCACTTATTTCTTGGAAAATGAGACTTGCAAAATCCAAGGGTCTGTTGAAGTAGATACCATACATGATGGTGAGAATATTTCTGCTTACCTGATCCAGAGACCCTATCTTTGAAGTGAGGCTTTTGTTGAGTATTGAAACAAGGACATTCCACATTGGAGGTAACTTTTTCCTTTTGAACTCAGAAAGCTTGGTGAGATGTTCGTTGTAGCCCAGAAAGTTGATAAATGCTAACAATGCTTCTGTGGAAGGATTTTGTTCAAGATCAGGATTAGGTACTATCTGATCTTGGACTTCAATGAGGGGTTGGGGAAAATGAAAATATCTTGCAATCTTCTTCTTGGTTATGGGTATTTTAATAGCATTTTCAGGGTTTGTAGGATGGCGAAAACTACCATATAAGGTTTCATCGTCCTTGATATACAAAGTCTGCCACATTTCTTGAACATACACCTCCGGAACATTTGGATTTTTAAGCATTAGGGCACGGTTCGACTGATGGTGTTGCAAAAACTCTATCATCACACGATATTCTGACAGATATGTGTTGTGATCCAAAAGAACTTGAACATTGTTGGGTTTGATGGGTAATCGAATGATTGGAGCACGATCTGTGGTGGAATCGATCAGCCTGTCTTCTTCATCATGAACATTCATGTTTGCACTTAGGTTTGCCATTTGTGAGATTAGCGAAGTTTGAGAATCGAAAGTTGCAGGTTCGAAGTGGAGCACAGTAAAAGCTGGAGGTTGAAGACGGTGAAAAGTGAAATTTGGAATTTACTCGAGTTTATATAGTAGAATTTGAAAATGCACTCGAGTAATTTTGAAGATTAAGGGTTTAATTGAGATTTGGGAAAGGGATTAGAATGGGAAGGGTTTAATTGGGAATTGGGGATTTGAAAATAGTTCCCGTATGTTGACGTCTGCCTAGAAGGCGTGCAGACATGCAAACCATGGATTTATGACACGTGGAGGTTCAAACACGCGTGTAATAAGGGATGAGGGACGCGTGTTGTCATCATTTGGCACTGTAACATTTCGTGTGGGTTTTTGATGAGAACCGGTTCCTCTTTCATTGTTTTGAATATTCCCTCCAAAAAGTAATAACAAAAACTACCAAATAATCAACATGAAATGTAGATTAAAAGAACAATTTTGGTTATTAATTTTTTAAAAGAATATTAAAAAAAAATTAAAAAATTGAATTTAAAAAAAAATTGTGTCCTATAAATATTGATTTTTGAAGAAATTTAATAAATAAGAAAAATTCTAAATAACCCAGACGCAAGAGTTAGTTTAAAAGTAATCTTATTAATAAAAATTGCAAAAAAAATGAAAATTTATAGAACAGCTAATCATGAGTTTGGTGAAAGCATCTTTGGACCAGATGATAGCTTTGTGTCAAATGAAAGTCTTTTCAGAAGAACTTTGATTGAATTTGAGAATTCTCAATAACCTTGACGGCAAGAGTTAGTTCAGAAGTAACAAATTCGTATAAACTTCTAAGAAAAAAATCATCAGATGACAATTAACAAGAGAGTTAGTCCCAAGAGTTATTTTTCTTTGATTGAATCAGAAGTTTGTGCTTCTGAGTTTGCTGAAATGCTCCCTCTCAAAATCGTCAAATTTAGCTCCCCCTCGAAATTTGCATATTTGGCTCCCCCTTAACTTCTGCAAATTATGCTTCCCTTTCTGTCAAAACTTGGATCAAGAAGCGAGAACAATGGTTCTTTTGAGAACAGAGGTGTCCAGAGGCTTCTGAGTACTTCTGAGTTAATTATAAGAAGTGACCAGAGGCTTCTGGGCGGTTCTGATTTGTTGTGATATATCAATTTGACTAAGTATGAAAATAAAGATATATTGAACAAGTAATTTAGCTCAATCATATGAACGTCATAGAAATTAAGAGAATCACATGTTTAGCATACCCAACTTGCTAATCAGGAAATTGAATCTCTTCTCATCCAGAGCTTTTGTAAAAATATCAGCAAGTTGTTAATCAGTGGAGACAAAATACATTTCAGTTGTCCCTTTCTCCACATGATCCTTTATGAAATGATACCTTACATCAATGTGCTTGGTCTTTGAGTGCTAAACTGGATTTCCAGTGATGGCTATAGCACTTTCTAAGTCATAGAGGATGGGAAATTTGTCGTATACCAGACCATAATCTCTGAGTTGAGTTTTCATCCAAATAACTTGTGAACATCAACTGGCAGTAGCAACGTATTCAGCTTCTGTTGTGGAAGTTGAAACACAATTTTGCTTTTTGGATGTCCAACTAATTAGCCTGTTTCCTAGAAGTTGACAGCTACCAGAGGTACTTTTTCTGTCCAACTTACATCCTGCATGACCAGAGTCAGTATATGCAATTAAATCAAAGCCAGAATGTTTTGGATACCAAAGGCCTAGCGAGGGTGTTCCTTTTAGGTATCTAAAAAAAATTGACAGCAGCCAAGTCGGATTCTTTTGGATTGGTTTGGAATCTTGCACAGAGACAAGTGGCAAACATTATATCTGGTCTACTGTTGTAAAATACAGAATTGATCCTATCATTCCTCTGTAATTCGTTACATCAACAGATTTACAAGAGGGATCTGGATCTAGTTTTGTACTCGGAGAGATAGGAGTTTTCAAAGTAGTGGAATTTTAAAGTTTGAATTTCTTTAACATGTCAGAAACATATTTGGCTTGATTTATAAAAATGCCAAAGGTAGTCTGTTTGACTTGAAGTCCTTAGAAGAAATTTAGTTTTCCCATTAAACTCATTTCAAATTCACATTCCATTAACTTTGAAAACAAATCCACTTCTGCTTGATCAGTAGAACCAAATATGATATCATCCCCATAAATTTGTACTACAGTTAACGTACCTTTTCTTCTCTTGATGAATAAGGTAGTATTAATCTTACCTTTTTCGTATGAATGCTTAATCAAATATTTAGACAAACGTTCGTACCAAGCTCTAAGAACTTGCTTTAAGCCATACAAAGCTTTGTCCAGAAGCTAGATAGACGTGATCTGGATGTCTTGAATTTTCATATCCTGGAGGTTGTTGGACATACACTTCTTCTTTTAAGTCTCCATTCAAGAAAGCCTGGTATTCATTTGGTACACCTTGAAGTCTTTGTATGCAGAGAAGGCCAGAAATAATCTTATTGCTTCAAGTCTTGCAACTGGAGTAAAAGTTTCATCGTAGTCGATTCCTTCTTCTTGACAATATCCCTTGGCCACCAATCTTGCTTTGTTCCTAATCACAATACCATCTTCATCCTTTTTGTTTCTGAATACCTACTTAGTACCAATGGCCATTTTGTCTTTAGGCAGAGGTACTAACTTCCATACTTTGTTCATGTCAAATTGAAGAAGCTCTTCTTGCATAGCTTCCACCCAGCTTGGTTCTTGTAAAGCTTCATGAACCTTCTTTGGTTCTATCATGCTCAGAAAGTTTACAAAGAAGGCTTCATTAGCAGTTGTCGATCTGGGTTTAACCCCTTCAGATGGATCTCCAATTACTAGATCTGGAGTATGAGACTTTGTCCATCTTTTTATCCATGTTTGAGGTATTTGTTGGGCTTGAACTTTTGTATCTTCTGCTTGAGCTTATGAATGGGCTCTAATTCTGATTCTGGAGAAGCTTCTGTATCTTCTGCTTGAGCTTCTGGAATGGGTTCTAGTTCTGGTTCTGGATAAGCACCTAAATTCTCCCCCTCAAATGAAGGCTCAGAGGTTACTTCTGAACTATCATTTGGTGATCCAGATGTAGAGGGACCAAAGAAAGTTATTCCTGATGCTTAAAGAATTTCTGGAATGTTCAAGGTAGGAGGTGTGGGTATTCTCTATGAAGGAATCTCTTCACCCAGAAAATCATCGAATAAGGTATTAATTTCAGATTCTCTGGATCCTGAAAGATAGTTAGAGGTAACTGTGTTAAGCTTCAGTTCTGAATCAGAATATTAAGAAGTCAATTGAGTTTGATCATCAAAATTAATATTTATGCTTTCCATGACAGTCTTAGTTCTTAAGTTAAATACTCTAAATGCTTTTGCATTTAATGAATATCCTAAGAATTTGGCTTCATCAGACTTTGGATCAAACTTGCCAAGCTTTTCTCGATCATTCAGAATGAAACACCTGCAACCAAAAATGTGAAAAAAATTGACTGAGGGTATTCTGTTGTTAATTAACTCATATGAAGTTTTGAGATGTTTTTAACAATTATAGAACGATTTTGAGTAAAGCAAGCAGTTGCGACAGCTTCTGCCCAGAAGTGGGCTGGTAAACCAGAGGCTGCGAGCATTGTTCGTGCAGCTTCAACCAAAGTTCTGTTTCTTCTTTCTACAACACCATTTTGTTGAGGTGTGCGTACAGCAGAGAAGTTTTGAGTAATTCCGTTGTGGACAAGGTATTCTTCAAGCTTGACATTCTTGAATTCAGTACCATTGTCACTTCTTAGTTGCTGTATCTTCTGATGTAACAGAACTTGAATGCGAGTCATCATGTTTTGTGAGACTATTGGTACATCTGACTTTTGTCGGATGAATGCAAGCCAAGTATACCTGGAAATTTCATCTATTATAACCAAGATATACTTCTTACCAGATAAGCTGTGAATTGCGATGGGACTATAGAGGTCTACTGCATGAACGATCACTTTTGGTTTTGTGAGATGCTTGTTTTATTTTTCCCATCTCACATGCAGGACAGAGGTGATCCTTCTGAAAATGTACCTCTGGAAGACCTGTAACCAATTTATGTTTTACAAGCAGTTCAAGATTTGGAAAATTTAAGTGAGATAGTTTGTGGTGCAAAAGCCACACTATTTCTCTCTTCTTTGAAATGAGACAGAGAGTATCTATTCCATCCTTGGAAGTGAAGTTCATTAAGTACAGATTTCCTTTTCTGTCAGCTTTCCACAATAGTTCACCTGCTTGAGAGAGTAAGTAACAGTGTTTATCATCAAATAAAGCTAACATTTTAGAATCACACAGTTGACTTACACTCAGAAGATTATGTTTCAATCCTGAAACATGTGCTACTTTGGATAAGGTAATGTTATCTTCTTGTAAAGTACCGTAGCCTTTTATTTGACCCTTACCATTATCACCAAAAGTTACTGCTCCACCGGATTTATCTTTAAATTTGGAGAGTAAGTTTTTGGTTCCAGTCATGTGCCTCGAGCATCCAGAGTCAAGATACCAGATATGCACACCCTGCTTCTTCAATAAAAATCAGAGAGATTTAGGTACCCATTTCATAATGGGTCCATTGATGTTAGGTTTAGGTTTTTGATTTGTGAATTTCTTTTGAGCAGAATTGATTGTAGGATTTCCAGAGATCGGTGGTTTTCCTGTGGTACTTAAAGTATTTCTTTTGTTCTGCCTTGAGTGTTTCTTATCATTAGAGAAATAACCAGAAGGTCGTGAGAAAAATTGTTTAAGTTTTAAGAATAAAGAGAAGCATTCAGAATTCTGAAACATAAAAAAATTCATTGAATTTTCATTACAAGAATGATAATTACAATTGTTCTTATTTCTGTCTATTCTAGCATCAGTTGTTCGATTGAACTTCTTATCTAGTCTAGACTTATGTTTTGGAACATCTGAATTCTTCTTTGATGGCAGCTTCTGTGGAAACTTCTCTGGAACTTTAGATTTCACTAAAACAGAAGTTAAGGAGTTAGCTTTCCATATTCCTTTTTTCAATGTAAGTAAACTTCTGTGACTTGGATTTTGGAGATTCAAAATTTATGTTTTCTTTCTTTTTAAGATCTTTCTCCTTTTCAAGTTCAAGATATGATTTCGCTTTTAGACACATCCCAATAAAATATGGATGAATGGGAACCTCTTTTCTTTTTTTTCTTGGGAGAAACAGAGAATATTGGTATTCCATTTGAAATTGTGGAAACCTCTGGTCCAGCTGCTCTAATTTCAAAAGGTTCATTTGTATATAAGAATGGAGCATCAGGGTTTTTTATAACCTCTGGAACCTTTTTATAAACAGGAGGCAAACTGTTTTCATTTTTAAACAAAGATTTGTCCATGATTTCAAAAAATTCATCATCATTTTGATTATTGTTTTCCCAGGGATATGTAACAAACTCATTACTGTCTCTGACTTCGGAATTCAAATCTACAAAAAAACAGGGAATAATTTCTGGATGATTTTCAGAACTTTGGTTTGATAAGATTGTTTGTTCTGATTTGAAATATTCATCCAAAGTTGATAGTAAGTAATTCTCAAAATTTAGTCTTATCTCTTCTTCTGCCTGCGCAGGTATGAAGTCGTCAGCTTCTGGATTTAAAGATATGTGAGTGAAAGAACCAAAATTGAAAATATCACCCTTCTTTAAGTTAACTTAGGTTATCTTTTCAGAAGAATATTTGATATTTTTGTATTTTAGTTTCCTCACTCGATGACCATGTTCATATTTTGATTTTTTGAAAATTGACTGGTCATACAGAATAGGAAACACTGGTGTTTGTTCTTTATCTTTACAGAACACAGATTCAAGAGTATATCTCTTTATACACGTGTAAGGATCCAGATCCTCAAAACCAAGGCCTGTTTTCCCTACTTGTGTATTTATCTTTTCATGTACCTTTTGAGCATCCAGATATTTCTTTATCTATAGCTCTTTGTTTTGAAGTTCCACATGTAAAAATTCCCTTTCCTTTTGAAAATACTTTTTAAGTGCTACAGAATTTAATCTGTCACTTTCTTTAGCACTTATCTCCTTGTCTTTTGTTTCCAGAAGTTTAGGAAAATTCTGGTTTTTGTCTCTTAGTTTGACTTCTGATATTTTTAGAAGTTTTGAAATTCTTTCACATTCCTCAGAAAGTTCAAGTTTTTCAGAGGCCAAAATTTCCATCTCTCTTTTGAAAATATCTCTTTCTTTTTGAATAGTTGAAAAAGTTAGTTCGAGATTTTTTCTAAGTTTCTTTTCTAACACAAGCTTTTGTTTTAAATTTTCGAAATCTTCAGTTAGGTTTATTATTGTGTTTTCGAGATCAGAAGTGTTAGGATCCAAAGATTTCTATGAATTTGGATCCTATGTTTAAAATGTTTTGTAAAGTAAAGTACTTCAGAATCTGAAGATGAATAGTTCAGAAGTTCTGAACTAGTGCTAGAAAGATAAATAAAGTCATCTTCCGAAGTGCAAAATATATGTTCAGAAGTTCTGAAGAAGTTCTGAATCAGTTCTGAAGTGAAAGGGCAAAAAATCCCCTTGACCCCACCCGCTAACCTGGTAGTGGGACCCCCGTGCTAAGTCGTAGGAGGGGGACATTGTTCATCAAAGAGATTTCACGAATCATATATAAATTATTCATTTTCATCACTTGTCTGTGATATATTCTAGTCGTCCAAATTTCTCTGTTTTAAAGATTGGAGCTTCCGCATAATGCTTGAGACAACGCTGATTTTTATGATTTATCATCAGACAAGAAGTGCTTAATTGTCTACGCTCATGACATCCTTAAGATACTTACTTTATATTGATATTTTTATCATGGCCCTATAATTTCATCAAGCTCAATTTCTTCAAGCTTGTCAGCAATTGTTCAAAGTTTGACTATATTTGTCAAAGTTTTATGTATGCTTTCTGAAGAGCCAGATTTGAAAAGTTTTCAGAAGTCGGATGATTTATTCAGTATTTGGTTTGAAGATTAGAAGTTTGAGTTTTAGCAATCATTTCTCTGAAGATTTATTCTTGAGGCAAGATCGCTGAGTGCTTGCAATCTGTGTTCTGAATTGATCACTTAGACTATAGAGTTATTGCAATCATTGTTCTGCAAGAAACACTCAAGATGCTAGACTATTGAGTGTCTTCAATCATCTTTCTGTTCTGATCAAGCAGAAGTGTGAGTTTCTACAATCAGTGTGCTGGTGACTTTATTCTGTGTTAGAGGTTTGAGTGCTGATAATCATTCATCTGGTGTGAAGATTGGATCTGGATTTGATTATTCATTCTTCTGGAAATATTCTGGAAATCGGCTAATCTTTCTAGTTTGACTTTGCTGATCAAGAAGCTATGTTCTTAATGTCATCTTTCTCCCAAAGCTTAATTGTCAAAAGGTGTTTTGGTCAACCAAGCTTTGTGTTGATTCCCCATTTCTTGGGCTTATCAGAAGAGGTTCTTGAGTTAAAATGTTTATTCAACTCATGGTTCAAAGACAAACAGATTATTTGTTTATAAACTGCAGTTGCACAATGAATTGTCATGACATATAATTCACACATTATCTTTCTTATGAGCTTATCAAGATGTATTGAATTTTTCACAGTTTCAGGGTGATGTTAGTGTACTCAGTCGGGGTTATTGTACATTGAATCTGAAGTTAAAGTTGAAAGTAAAGATAAGAGCTATATTTAAGGGGGAGCTTGGATTTTTTCAAAGGGGAGTTCTTGAAGATCAATAACACTAATGTTTTTCAAAGAAATCAAGGGGAAGAAGATCTAAAGATTAAAGACTATGATTCCTTTACAAAACATAGGGGGAGATTGTTAGGATCCAAAGATTCCTATGAATTTGGATCCTATGTTTAAAATGTTTTGAAAAGTAAAGTACTTCAGAATCTGAAGATGAATAGTTCTGAAGTTCTGAACTAGTGCTAGAAATATAAATAAAGTCTTCTTCAGAAGTGCAAAATATATATTCAGAAGTTCTGAAGAAGTTCTGAATCAGTTCTGAAGTGAAATTTCATAATTTCAAAAATTTTAACTAATCTCACAGGACCCATTTTTAAACGGGTACCTAAATCTCAATAATCATTTTTGCAAATATGTCATGTGTGCGTCTTAGATTCAGGATGTTCAAGACACATGACACCTTTAAAAGAGCTTCTAACTGATTATCATGAAAGATATGGAGGAACAGATAGCTTTGGAAACAATGCAAAAGGTTATGTGAGAGGTTATAGAACTTTTTCCAAAGGAGATGTCAAAGTGATGAAGGTTTTCTATGTTGAAGGTCTAAAACACAACCTTTTCATTATTAGTCAGTTTTGTAGCAAGTATTGGAAAGTAAATTTTGACATAGACTACTGTCATGTTCTGAGTTCTGCAAACAAAAATGAATTAACTGCTTATATAGATGGAGATATCTACACTGCAACTTTCACAGCAGATGGTCAATTACAAGGACTTTGTTATATTTCCACTACAATGAAAAATGATAGTTGGCTTTGGCACATAAGAATGTCACATCTGAATTTCAAAGCAATTTATGAACTGGAAAGACACAACTCTGTTAGAGGACTACCAAAGATCAGATTTGAAAAGAATTCCTTATGTTCTGCATGTGAACTAGGGAAGATCAAAAGAAGCTCCCATCCTCTGCAAATGCTATCTTTATGCAAAGCTCCACTTGAAATGCTACATATGGATTTGTGTGGACCAATGAAGACTCAAAGCATGGGTGGAAAGAAGTATATTCTTGTCATCGTAGATACTCAAGATATACTTGGGTTGAATTTCTAAGACTCAAATCTGATACTTCTGAAAGGCTCATCCCTGAAGAAAATTCAAGTTCTTCTTCAACTACCAATCCAAAAGATCAGAAATGATAATGGCACAGAATCTAAAATTCTACACTTCAGAACTTTTTGGAATCTGTTGGTATATTACACAACTTTTCCGCTGCCAGAACTCCTCAACAGAATGGTGTTGTTGAAAGAAAAAATAGAACTTTGGTAGAAGATGCAAGGACCATGCTAGCATATTCTGAACTCCCTTTATCTCTTTGGGCAGAAGCAAAGAATCGCATGTTTTACTCGTAATGTGACTATTCTTAACAGAAAACTACTTAAAACTCCTTATGAAATTATTAAGCAAAGAAAACCCTCTATTGATTACTTTAAAATCTTTGGTTGCAGGTGTTTTCTTCTGAATGATACACAACATCTAGATAAATTTGCACCTAAAGGTAAAGCTGGTATCTTTGTTGGTTATTCTCAAAGATCCAAGACGTACAGAGTACTCATCAAAGGCACTCAAAGGATCATTGAAACTTTAAATATCAGATTTCATGAGCCAATAGTGACTTCTGAACAAGACAGTTCAGAACTCAAGCTTAACCCAGTTTCTGAAATTTTGGATACAGAAAACAGCAAGACAGATCACACTTCTAAATCTAAAACTTTACTTAAATCTAATTTAGACACATTATGCCAAGACTTATTTGATATTTCTGTGAATGTTTCTGCAGATTATCAAAATCCTTCTCTTCTCAGAAGCATACCAGAACAAGAATCTATAGAACCTACAGTATCAAATCTTTCCCAAGTTGTTTGTCTCTCATTACTTTCAATTTTTTTCATTTCTCTATTTCTCTTCTTTCTAAGAAATTTGATGATTCGCACTGTTTAAGGGGGAGAATCATAGGTGTTCATGATTCACGTGGGAGTAGTGAAAGTTCAGAAGTTCTGAACACAATTCAGAAGTGGTTCTGAAGAGCAAAGTTCAGAATTCTGAAGAGATTTCAGAAGTTCTGAAGAACTTCTAAGTAGAGTTTTTGGTAACATCTCTCATTGTAATTGGGCTGTGATGTAAATACATGTTACTGTAGCTTTACCTTTGTAGTATATATAGAGAGTCTGTTAGACAGTTAGAAATTGAACACCACACATGAGAGTCATCTAAAGGTGTAAGTGTGTGTTTCTCGGTATATCTTTCTACAGTTCTTAATAAAAATGAGGATTCATTGAACATTATATATCAGATCTGTTGTAATATGGGACTAACAAGAAGATTTAGAAAATGAACTAACCGGAGTTTCAGAAGGTTGATCTTCTGAATTGTCTGAGTTGGCCATTCCACATAACAGAGCCTCGTCTCTACTAGATTGGTCATTGAGCATGTTTTCTCTTTCAGCATAGTTTGCTCTCTCAACTTTGTTGCATTTGTACTTGTTATTGTAGTACTGTTTATCTTTGACAAGAGAACTTTTGCAATCTTTAGAGTAATGACCTGCCTTACCACATCTGTAGCAGACGTCTTTCTTTTTGTTCATCTCTTTTTCTTTCTTCTCAGCATCTGATTTCTGCACTTTCTGTATTTCTTGCCTTGGATCATAAGGCTGACCAGGTCGTTCATTTCTGCTGTCAAATCTTTTATTGCCATTGAATGATCGATTACCAAACTTTTTAGTGAATTGTTTGGTAATTAGAGCTAAAGATTCAGCAAATGAATTTGTTTCATCGTCTTCAGAGTCAGTCAAATCTTCTGTGTTGATCTCTGAGACAAATGCCTTGCTTTTGCCTTTCTTCTCTGTCTCTCTGTTTGTTCTGCTTGATCCTTTTGATTAAGAGACGAGGGCCAGAGGTCCACCAATGCTAGTCTTCTTTTGAATGACTTCCTTTTCATGTGCTTGAAGAGTTCCAAACACATCATGTAGTGTCCACATCTCTAGATCTTGATTAGCTTGGAGAGTAATGGACAGATTTGACCATTCTGGATTTAGGCGTTTGAGGAACAGAACATTAGTATCCTCCCTTGATCTGATGATGTCACACTTCTTGCTCAAATTTATCAGAGTATTAAATTTGTGATAAGTTTGTTCCAAACTTTCTTCTGGGAGAGCTTGAAAGCTGTTGTATTCATTCAGTGCTTGAGCTCTTCTGTTTTTCTTCATCTTGGCACCTCCTTCCATTTATGGGCTAGTTGATCCCATAGATCCTTTGCAGTTTCACAGAAATCCAGAGATTGAAACATTTCGTTCGGTATAGCCATGATTAACAGACTTTTTGCCTTTTTGGCAATTTCAACCTTTGCCTTGTCATCATCTGTCCAATTTCCCTTCTCTTTTGGAACTCGTCGGGCAGGAATTTCCTCTGTTGTTGCAGTAGGAGGAACTCTTGGAATAACATTCATTGGTACAAAGAGACCATTCACAATGGTAGGATATAGATTTGCATCTAATCATTCGTAGAAATTGATCATACGAATCTTCCATTCGGGGTATTCGTCTCGAATGAGAGTTGGTGGTTTTGTTAAGGATCCAGACGTGTATATGGCATTTAGGTTTTGATTTGCCATATTTGTAGAAAAAAAAGGATTAAAAAATTGTTGGAAATACTGTTGAAATTTAGAACAAATAAACTTCAAATCGATCGAATAGAAACAATATCCTTACTGATTTTAGAAATTAACTGGAATTACCATTGATTAAGAGAAAATTTGTATGAAATGACAAAATCTCGTAAAATAGGGTAGAATGATGAACAACAGTTTAAAACAAAAATTTTAGTTTGTAGAATAGGGATTTCTCCAAACTGGACGAGATCGAATAATCAATAGATTGATTATCCAGCTCTGATTCCAATTGTTGGAACCCAGATCTCTTTTGCAACAATTAATCAAAAGATCGCAATAACAAAGTATGAGCGGAAACAATACAGATCTATGATTAATACTAAATCAGTAATAAAACAGTAGGAAAAGTAAGAACAGTTTGAAGATCAAATGAGAATTCGTATTAATAACCTGGAAGTTGATTACAATACGTTGGAATGAATCACACAATTTCTCCCAAAGATGATCAACTTCTATTACAGTGAAGACTGACTCTATTTATACGATTACAAATGATAAAGTCAACAAGACAACCTATCACTAAGTGACACGTCACTTGTACGACTAATAGAATTAGTTATGCACGGAAAGTGTGATATGCCACATCATCAAGAGCGCGTGAGTAAAGCAGTTGATATCTAGAGGTCTTCAGTGATCTCTGGGCGCTTCTGATGTGGGAGTGATCAGATGGTGAACTTCTGGATTGCCTTCTGAAGTTTGACACTTAGGCATTTCTGATTCATACTTCAGAAAATACTTTCTAACAGTAAAGAAACGAAATGTTTTGTGTTCATTCAGAAAAATTGTTTATTTATATTCGTTTGTTAAGCTGTTAAATGAACGTAAATGAACAAACGTAAACGAACGAACGTGAATGAAGATAAACGAACGTAAACGAACATAAATGAACATAAACGAACAAACAAAAATATAGATTAAACCACCATGACTTATCATTTTGTTCCTAAAAAGTAACATAAAAAAATGAAAAACCGGTAAACTTAGGAGCCATAAAAAAGAAATTCTAAAAATTTAATTTAATTAATGATTTTACATATTAATATCATAATATATAAATATATTTAGATATATAAACGAACGTAAACGAACATAAACGAACGAATGTAAACGAACAAAAAATGAACGAACGAGACCATTGTTCATGTTCGTTCATTTAACTAAACGAGAAAAAAAATGTGCTCATGTTCGTTCCTTTATTAAATAAACAAACATAAACGAACTTTCCGTCGAACGGTTCACGAATGGTTCGGTGAACGTTCGGTTCGTTTACAGCCCTAATAATGACACTTCAAAAATATGTTTTGATAATTCTGATGATGAAGCTGATGAGGATACTATTGATGATCTTCAGAATTCTGAATCAAATATTAACTCTGAGAAACAATTTTCAAAATTAAATGATTTTGTTTCAAACATGACTGAGGATAAATTTTCTAGCCTTATAAATGCCTCAGACTCTGAATGTGATGATGAAGTTAAGGAAGGTTAAATTGTGTACAAATCCAAATATTCTATGGTTGAAGGATAAAAGTTAAAATCTGAAGAACCAAAATTACCTTCAGAAATGTTTAATTCTGTTTTCTTGAAAAAAGAATTTCTGAATTATACAAATTCTGAATCTAATACAAATTCTAAATCTAATACAAATTCTTCAGATTCAAATACTATTTTCCCTCAAACTGCCTCAGAAGTTGAACCTATATCTACAACTGGAACATCTAAAAAATTGTCATCATTAACTTTCAGCTCAAGAGTTAAATTCTTTCAGAAGGGTCAACCTTCAAATTCTAACTCTGACAATCAACTCAAGAAAAAATCTGATAAAAAGGATGCTTATAATTCTAATCGTCATTTCAAATATTTTACTGAGCAGTCCACTTTAGTCTGGAAAAGAAACGATGAAAGATTCTCAAAGAAAGACAAATTAGACAATTTTTATTCTTTTCATAATCATGATGTACACAATTCTATTACAATGAATAAAAGTAGGAAGTTTGTTGCAAAATCTCATATTGATAATTCTTGTCTATGCTATGATTTATTAAAACTGGTTAAAATTCATATTCATTGTATATATTGTGGACATCATCACTTCCAACTAAATTCCAAAACTAAGAAGAAATCTCCAAAGAGACAAATCAAGTATACTTCACATTTTTCACAAAAATATAATTCTAAAACTCATAAAAATGATAAATCTGAGTTAAAATGGGTGATCAAGCAAAATTCTGAACTAAATTCTGAATTATTTTCTGAAAAGTCTAAATCTACTTCAAAGTCAAAATTCAGTATTCCCTCTTTTATTACTAATCTGAAAGGACCCATCTTCAAATGGGTGCCTAAATCTATTGTTTCTGCAGATCCGTCATGTGTGGGTCTTAGATTCTGGATGTTCAAGACACATGACACATTATAAGGATCTTCTGACAGATTATCATGAGAGAAATGGAGGAACAATCAATTTTGGGAACAATGCTAGAGGATATGTAAGAGGATATGGAACTTTTAAAAAAGGGGATGTAACAGTGATGAAGGTTTTCTATGTGGAAGCACTCAAACACAACTTATTTAGTATAAGTTAGTTTTGTGATAAATATTGGACTATTCATTTTGATATTGAATTCTGTCATATTCTGAACTCTGAGCAGCATAAGTTAACACCTTATAGGGATGGTGACATTTACACAACTACCTTTACGGAAGCTGGTCAACTGAAAGGAATTTCTGTATTTCTACGTCTGTTTTAGAAATGAGTTGGTTATGGCATAGGAGAATGTCACATCTGAACTTCAAATCTATTTCTGAATTAGAAGAGCAACATTCAGTCAAAGGGTTACCTAAGATAAAATTTCAAAAAAACTCATTATGTTTTGCTTGTAAACATGGAAAGACAAAAAGAAGTTCACATCCTTTGAAAATGTTTTCTTGATGCAAGGCTCCTTTAGAAATGTTGCACATGGATTTGTGTGGGCCTATGAACACTCAGAGTTTAAGAGGAAAGAAGTATATCTTAGTGATAGTAGATGAATATTCTAGATATACATGGGTTGAATTCTTAAGACAAAAATATGATACCTCAGAAGTGTTAATTGCATTTCTGAAGAAGATACAAGTTCTGCTTCAGCTACCTATTTAGAAGATTAGAAGTGAATGGAACAAAATTCACAAATTCAAAAGTTGAGAACTATTTGGAATCTGTTGGTATATCACATAATTTTTCCGCTGCAAGAACTCTACAACAGAATGGGATAGTTGAAAGAAATAACAGAACATTGGTAGAAGCTGCTATTCCCATGTTTGCTTATTCAAAACTACCACTATCTCTCTGGGCACAAGCTTTAGCAACAACATGTTTTACACAAAACAGGACAATTCTAAATAGGAAACATCTTAAAACTCCTTATGAATTGATTAGAAACAGAAAACCTTCCATTGATTATTTTAAAAAATTTGGTTGCAGGTGCTTTTTGTTGAATGACAGAGAGAATCTAGGCAAATTTGATCCCAAAAGCTTAACTTGAATATTTATTGGCTATTCTCAGAGATCAAAAGCTTATAAAATTCTCATGAAGAAAACAAGAACAATCATTGAAAGCACAAATTTCAGATTCAATGAGCCAACAATGACTTCTGAACAAGACAGTTCAGAACTCAAGCTTAATCAGTACTGTGAACAACTTGATTCAGAGAAGGACCTTCCTGATAAATCTAACTTAACTAATACTTTACTTAAGACAAAGCCAGATTTATTATGTCAAGATCTATTTGATGTCTCTACAGATTTCCATAATCCATCACTTATCAGAGAAAATTCAGAGCTTATCTTAGAAGAACCTCTTACATCAAATATTTCTGGACCACCTGTCTCAACCTTAACTTCAGATATTCCTACTTCTGAACCTGTACAAGCTACTTCTGAACCTATACAAGTTACTTCTGAACCTGTACAAGTTACTTCTGAACCTGTACAAGTACCTGTTGAGCCTATACAAGAATTTTCTGAACCACAATTTGAGGGGGAGACTTCAGATCTGACTGGATTTTAGCAATGCAAGATGAGCTAAATCATTTGAAAGAAATAAAGTCTGAAGGGTTAATACAAGACCCAAGGGCAAATCGATCATTGGAACTAAATGGGATTCAGAAATAAGAAAGATGAGAATGGAATTGTTGTAAGAAATAAAGCAAGGCTTGTTGGCAAAGGATATTGTCAACAAGAAGGAATAGACTATGATGAAAGTTTTTCTCATGTAGTTAGGCTAGAAGCAATAAGAATTTTTTTTGGCTTATGCAGCTCACAAAACATGAAAGTTTTTCAAATGGATGTTAAATGTGCATTTCTGAATGGAATTATTCATGAAGAAGTATATATTGATCAACCAGAAGGCTTTGCCAGCAATGAGTTTCCAGATCATGTCTACATTCTAGACAAGGCTTTGCAAGGTTTAAAATAGGCTCCTAGAGCATGGTATGATACACTTACAACATTCCTTCTAAATTCCAAATTCAAAAGAGGTACATTAGATACTACCTTATTTATGAAAAAGAAAGGTGAAGATTTGATTTTAATACAAATTTATGTGGATGACATTATCTTTGCTTCTACTAATCTAAAATTTTGTAAAAACTTTGACACTATCATGCAATCTGAATTTGAGATGAGTATCATGGGAGAGTTGACTTTCTTTCTTGGTTTACAAGTGAAACAACTACCCACTGGCATATTCATTATTCAATCTAAGTATGTTAATGACTTACTTAAGAAGTATGATATGTCTGACTGTTCAAGTATTAAGACTCCAATGGCCACTGCTACAAAACATGAACCAGATTTAAGTGGAAAATCTGTGGATCAAAAGAAATACAGGGGAATCATTGGATCTTTACTCTACTTGACTGCTCATAGACCTGATATATTGTTTGCCACATGTATTTGTGCTCGTAGACCTGATATATTGACTGCTCATCTCCTTGATGCTAAAAGAATTCCTAGATACCTTAAAGGTTCTCCTTCATTGGGACTTTGGTATCCTAAGAATTCTGGTTTTGAAATAACAGCTTTCATAGATGCAGATCATGGTGGTTGTAAGTTAGACAGAAAAAACACATCCGGATCATGTCATTTCTCGGGAGATAAGCTTGTTAGCTGGTCTTCTGAAAAGAAAAATTGTGTGTCAACTTCAACTGCAGAAGTTGAATATGTAGCAACTGCTATTTGTTGCTCACAAGTGATCTGGATGCAAATCAACTTAAGGACTATGGCTATACATTCAAGAAGATACCACTTTAGGTGATTCCAAAAGTGCCATAGCAATTATAGCTAAACCTGTTCAACCCTCAAAAACAAATATTGATGTGACGTATCATTTCATTAAGGATCATGTTGAAAAAGGTAATATAGAAATGTTTTTTGTTCAGACAAATTATCAAATGGCTGATTTATTTACTAAAGCTCTTGATGAGAAAAGATTCAAATTTTTAGTAAGTAAATTAGGCATGATGAATCTTTTTGGATAAGTCAATTACTTAGAAACAATGTTAAGTATAAACTTCTAAACATGTTTCACTTAGAAATCTGAAAATCTAACTTCAGAAGTTCTGATGTTTGCTTCTCAGAAGTCTAAATTAAACAATTCAGAAGCTCATACTTTTAACTCTGAAGTATTTGTATTTGGTCTTTTATAATATTTTTTTATTTCTATATAGCATTTTTCAAGGGGGGGGGGGGTTTCTTATCTTCTATCTTGTGCATGACTCTAGGGGGAGTATTATCATACATATCTCGTTAAACTTTGCTAATGTTGTTTATGATTTGTCGTTTCTGTGAAAGATCTGAATAGGTGATGATACATTATGAGCCAAATCACTTACAAGTATGGACAAACTTCTACTGCTGATAAATTTTCTCATTGTTCAAACTACTTTTGAATTATAAATCATTTTTTCAAAATTCAGAAGTTAGTATTTTAAATGATTTTTAAGATCAGAAATTTTTCTTAGAAGTTCTGAACTCTGCTTTTAGAAGATGATTAAGTATTTCATTTTGCGCCGTGTGCCACGTGTTATATTTTGATTCGACCATTCATAATCTCGGATTAAAAACGTTTCAGTAGCAAAATTAACCGTTGTTTGTTCATCATTACCCACTAAGCGTGATTACTTTTCGTTCCTTTTTCTGCCACGTGTCCCACGTAGCCCATGTCATTCTTCTCATCCGATAAATATGTTTCCTCGATCATCTTCAAAAACTTTTAAGAATAAAGTCTTCTGTTCTAAGGAAAGAACTTAGAACAGGGTTTTGATGATAGAAAACTTTGTAAGTTTAATCCAGATTAGTTTTATTTTCTTTCTAAAACAATTTTTATATCATTTTAGAGGATTTAAGGAGAAGAAGATGTGAAACAATATGTTTCCAGTCTTAAGTAAAGGTTTAGATCAAACCTTAGTTGATTTCGAGAAGGAAAAACACACAAATGCGTGTTCTTGGTGTTATTGAGAAAACTTGAAGATTCGAAGGTTCTTTTGCCTTTTTGGAGAGTTATGAAAGCGGAAGGAATCAAATAAGGCAAAAGAATTGCTTAAATAGCAAGAGGAGAGAGAAAGAAAGGAGTGCTAAACGACGGTTTTAGCTTTTTGAAAAAGAAATGATGACCTGGGGCACGTTTCAAGAAAGGAGTTGGAATGGAAACGTCGCGGTCCGTCTTGTGTCAGAAAAAGGTCCGACGTGTCCTTTTATTATTTTTAAAAGATTATAATGATAGTTATCCATAAGGAAGGTTAATCATTACTAATTTAAAAAAATTTCATCACTAATAATAAAGGATTGTCAGTAAAGGGTTTTAGTTTTTAGAGATTCATTCTTTGATGAGAAAAGTTATCAAAGAGTGATAAGGATTAGAAGTTAATACCTGAGGAGATAACACAGATATCGCTGAATCAGAGTTCAGTGAATGGAGAGTTTGAAGGCTTTATTTGTATCCCTTGTTGTTAGTCACTGAATAAGAAATTATTCAGCGTTCAACATACCAAGTTCACTGATAAGTATATTGAATCTAGTTTTATCAAGAGGCTTGGTGAAAAGATCAGCGAGCTGATATTCAGTGGGTACAAAATGAAGCTCAACTTCACCATTCATCACATGATCTCTGAAAAAGTGATATCGGATCTCAATGTGCTTGGTTTTGGAGTGAAGTACAGGGTTGTTAGCAATTGTAATAGCACTAGTACTATCACAATAGATAGGAATTTTAGAGAGCTTGAGATCATAGTCTCTGAGTTGATTTCTCATCCAAAGGATTTGAGCACAACAGCTACCAGCGGCTACATATTCAGCTTCAGCGGTGGAGCTGGAAACTGAGTTCTGCTTTTTCCTTGTCCAACTAATTAATTTTCCACCTAGCAGCTGACACCCACCAGTGGTGCTCTTTCTATCTTTCTTACAACCTGTAAAATCACTGTTAGAATAACCTATTAGATCAAATCCAGTGCCTTTGGATACCAAAGTCCTAGATTTGGAGTTCCTTTCAGATATCTGAAGATTCGCTTTACAACGATTAGATGGGATTCCTTCGGTTCAGCTTGATATCGGGCACAGAGACATATAGAATACATGATGTCTGGTCTACTCGTTGTAAGATACAACAGAGATCCAATCATCCCTCGATAGGCAGTGACATTGACTGATTTCCCATTGGGATCCTTGTTCAAAGTCAGAGGAGGCGCCATGGGTGTCTTCATCGCTGAGCATTGATTCATGTCGAATTTATTCAGCATGTCCTTAACATATTTGCTTTGACAAATAAAGATTCCTTTGTCAGATTGCTTAAACTGCAAACCTAAAAATATGTTAGTTCATCCATCATACTCATTTTATATTGATTTTGCATTCTTGCAGCGAAACGAGTACACAGTTTGGGTCTTGTGGAACCAAAGATAATGTCATCAACATATATCTGAGCAAATATAGTATGACCTTTATATTTTCTTAAAAACAGGGTTTGGTCAATTTTTCCACGAACAAATTTTTCTTTAAGAACAAATTTAGAAAGGGTGTCATACCAAGCTTTAGGAGCTTGTTTTAACCCGTAAAGAGCTTTTTCGATTTTAAAAACATAACCAGGATGGTTAGGGTATGAGAAACCAGGGGGTTGTTCAACATAATCTTCCTCGCTGAGTTTTCCATTTAGAAAAGCAATTTTAACATCCATTTGAAAAACTTTGAAGTCTTTATGGGCAGCATAAGCTAAAAAGAGTCTTATGGCTTCTAAACGAGCAACATGTGCAAAGGTCTCATCATAGTCAATCCCTTCTTCCTGTCTAGGAACAAGATTCTAAAGTTTATTTCTACGAAATTCAGTGAGTTCTTCTTGCATAGCTGAAACCCAGCTAGGATCAGAGAGAGCTTGATCTATCTTTTTATGTTCAGAGAGAGAAATGAAGTTAACATAAAGATAGATGTTACCTATACCTCTATGTGTTTTGATACCTGCATTGGGATCACCAATAATTTGATTTATTGGGTGATTTGCAGTCCATCGCTGAGCTGGAGGTTGAGGAGAGAGATCAAGATCAACAACAAATTCAACGACTTGTTCTTCAGTTTCTGGAAAAGGACTTGTTGTTTCAGCAACAGGTACTTCATTTAGAATCAATTCAGGGGATTATTTTCAGATATAGTTTGGTTGTTCACTGAGCAATTTCCAAGAGAGGAGTCAGCAACAGGAATCTGATTTAGAGGAGTAACATTTATCCCTGAAGATGGATGATTGTCACTTGAAGGATCTACAGGGGTTTCATCATCAGATTCTTCAGCAGGAGGTTGATTGCTGAAATATGTTTCAGGTTCCCCATAATGAGATCTCATCCAGGCATTCAATTCTTCATCATCATCATAAGTATGAGAAGTATGAATGGGACGAGATTCATCAAAGTTAACGTGAATGGATTCTTCAACATGTTGTCTTCTTTTGTTGAAGACGCTGAAGGATTTAGATACAGAGGAGTATCCAAGAAATATACCATCGTCAGCTTTTGGATCAAATTTACCCAAATGATCTCTGTCATTCAGAATGTTACATCTACATCCAAAAATATGGAAATATTTCAGAGTAGGTCTTCTCCCATGAAACAATTCATAGGGGGTCTTCTTAAATCTCTTAACTATCAGGGATCGATTTTGAGTGAAGCATGCTGTGTTGACTGCTTAAGCCCAGAACTGAGTCGGTAGATGCGATTCGCTGAGCATTGAGTGAGCCGCTTCAATGATAGTTCGATTTCTTATTTCAGCAACACCGTTTTGCTGAGGAGTTCTCACTGAGGAAATGTTGTGAGAAATGCCTTTTTCTTCAAAGAAGTTTACCAGAGTACTATTTTTGAATTCAGTACCATGATCACTTCTTATGGATCGAACAATTATTTTGTTCAAAACTTCCATCCTTTTGATAAAAGAAATTATCATTTCAGGGGTATCACTTTTGGATCGAAGGAAGAACACCCATGTGTATCTGGAATATTCATCAACAATCACTAAAGTATATTTCTTTCCAGAAATAGATTGGACATTGACAGGTCCAAATAGATCCATATGGAGTAGCTGAAGATGAGCGGTCACTGAAGAAATTTGCTTCGACCTGAAGGAAGCTTTTGTCAGCTTTCCCTTTTCACACGCTGAACAAAGAGATTCCTTTGTAAAGGTATGATTTGGGAGGTCTCTGACTAGATCTTTTTGAGACAATTCATTTATTGTCTTAAAGTTAAGATGAGAGAGTCTTTTATGCCATAACCAGTTTATGTCAGTGGATGCTTTAGAGATAAAGCACATGTTCTCAGAGTGAGAACTATTCATATTTATGACATACACATTTTCCACTCTTTTGCCTGTTAAGGCAAGCTTATCATTTCCGTCAGTGACAGCACATCTATTCTTTAAGAATAGAACTTTGAAGTCTTTGTCACATTACTGACTAACGCTCAAGAGATTGTGCTTTAGTCCCTCAACATAGACAACACGAGAAAACGATGTGGCTCCGTTGGATAGAATTCCATAACCTTTAGTGTATCCTTTGCCATTTCCACCAAAGGTCACTGATGGACCAGCTTCTTTTTTGTAATCAGAGAGCAGAGATTTTATGCAAGTCATATGCCTTGAGCATCCGCTATCAAGATACCAGATACCTTTGGCACTCTTCATACAACAAAAGATTAATTGTTTAAAGGTACCCATACTACTATGGGTCCTGCTTTGTTAGATAGAGGATTGGCGGAAGAGCTACTAGTTGAAGAACTCTCTTCAGTGGATATCTTCACCTTTGGTGGTTTTGCAACCTTGGTGGGTTTCACTCTTGCTGACTTGTCAGCTTGAGCTACTTTCTTTCCATGAGCTAGTTTATCAGCTCTAGTAGCGTTAGGACATTTACTTGCAATGTGGGTAGTTTCACCACAATGATAGCACTTCCTATATTTAAAGGATTTGGAATTCAGAGAGAAAATAGGAACCTTTTCAGGGACAGGACCAAGAATTCCTTTATCCATAGTCCTTGGAGGTATGACAACCTTTTCAGGGGTAGGAGTGAGATCGACCTTAATTCTGGGAATTGGTTTCTGAGAAAAGTCAGATACCTTCTTCCTAGATTTAGGATTTTTCTCTGAGGATTTCTTGTTCCTGTTCTGAGTGATCTTATTCTTAGGAACTTGGTCAAGAAACTCGTTCTTCATCACCTTCTTAGAATTTATCACATGCAACTTTTCTTTAGAAGAAGAGGAAGAAGTTGAAGAAGAAGGATCAGGGATAGAAGAGACAAACATTCCAAATTTGAGCATGGAACGATCATTCTCTGTTTCTTCCTTTTCAGGGTTATAGCCTAACCCACTTCTAGTTTTCATAGGTATTTGGGAATTGATGATCTCATTGACTTTATCAGAAGCCTTACACCATCCTTCGATGGTTGCCTTTTCAGACTTGAGATCATCGATAAGCTTTTCCCTATCAGCGATAGCTTGCTGCTTCTCAATGCTTATGGTTTGATTTGCAAAGACTTAGTCCTTAAGAGTTTCCTCTATTTTAGAAAGTTCTTTGATTCTTATATGGCAATTTTTTAATTGCTCAGATAGATCAGTGTTAATTTTCTCAGCCTTAGTCTTTCCATTTAGAGCATTATAAAAATCAACAGTCATAGCATCGAGAGCTGACCAATTATCACTTTCAGAAGGTAAAGAGATAGAAAAAGTTGTTACCTGAGTAGAAGGTGACTCAGAGGAAGAAGTTTCAGTTGCTTCTTCAGCGTCCTCTATTCTTGCCATTAGACAGAGGAAGGCAAGATCTTCTTCATCTGAACCAGACTCTTCAGAGGTATTGGCCCAGTCATCTTCAGCGTCCCAATCAACTTCTTCAGCGATAAGGCCTTTGCCTTTTTGCTGGTGTTTCTTCAGATCCTTGTATTTGTTTTTCAATTTCAAATACTTCTCCTTTTTATCAGAGGTCTGGGAGGAGGTGGGAGCTACAACTTTCTTTGACCTGCATTCACTAGCAAAGTGGCCCTTTCGCTGACAGTTGAAGCATATCGCTGAGGATTTCTCAACGGGAAATGATTTTTGCTTTTCAGAGTCAGAGAGGTTAGAAGGTTTTCGAAAGTTGCTCTTTCTAGCGAATCTTTTAAAACTATTAGTTAAGAGAGCTAGAGAGTTATCAAACTCAGAGATGACAGCATCAGTGAGTTGGTCTTGTGAATAAGTTTGACCTAATTCAATGATGGAGGTGATAGTGGAAGAAGAGACATTTTTAGGAGGAGTTGCCTCTGAAGTCACTAGTGCCAAAGAAGTACTTTTGGCACCTTTGAGTTCGTTTATGAGGTTCTTCCTTAGAAGTTGAGATTGTTCCTCATTTAAGAGCATTCCATATAAAGCACTTAAAGATAAGGTTTCAAGATTCTTTGATCTTTAGACATGTAGTGTACACTGCCCATTGATCGGGTAGTGCCTCCATGAATTTGGTCAACTAATGATTTTAAAGTTTTTCAGGAAACAATTTTGAAGTCTTTTTCAGAAGTGATTTCATCTGTCTCAAATTTGAAAGTTTCTCTGCCTACAACTTCTGAACAACCTGATGTATTAAACTTGGCCACAAAGGGTCATATCAAGTTAATTCTTGATAAGTTGACAACTGTGCAAAATACACAAGTTGCTCTTCATCATAGAATTACAACATTAGAATGCAGGCCACAAGCTGAAACTCTCAAACGAAAGCATGATGATCAGGGTCCTGATGATCATGAGGGGGAGAAAAGGAGAAGAATTTCAAGTTCCGAAGATGTACAACAAGTGTTAGCCCAATCTTTTTAAAGATCTTCTGAAGATGTTCAGAAAGATTATGGTGTTGAAAATCCTTCAGAAGCAAGTGAAGACCTTCCTGTTTCTGAACCTGAATTGCCAAAAGTTCCAATTTCTAAAGACATTATTGTTGTTGAGGTCATTATTCCAGAAGTTCAATATTCTAAAGTTCTTGAAGATGTAAATATTCTTATTTCTGATAAAGAAGATGAAGGTTATGAAACTGAGAAGTTGTCATTTAATTCAGATGGTGGAAATAACACAGATGGAACAGATGTCATTCCTGATTCTAATGAAGAGATGGTAAATGAATATCTTGCTTTTGAAGAAGAGGTTGGTGAACCTGGTGATTTATCAGATATAATTGAATTTGATGATGAGGAGGAAATAAATGAAGTCAGAGATCTAGTTGTATGGAGAACAAATGTTGTACATAATGTTATCAGAAGAGAAGAAGAAGATCTTCTGCATATTTTCAACTGGTTAATGAATCTAATCATTCTAAATTCTGATTTTATGAATTATACTTGGAATCTGAAATGCAGTTTCATAGATGAAAGATTGTCAGTATTTCAAGACTTCTATGAACAACCAACTCAAGAAGCTTTTATTCAGGTTGATCTTAGTCAAATGACTGATATAGAGTTTAATGATCAATTGCTAATGGAATTCATAAAGGAGATTGAAGTGAAATATAAAGAACTCATTGTAATACCAAGAGTTACTCTTCTAATTATTGAAGAACCAATTTTGGATCAGGTATATGTAAAGGAGACAATATTTGATCAAATTTCTCATGAAAGAATCCGTTTTCCTGAAGAAACCTATCTGTACATGTATAAAAGTAGTCTGAGAAATGCTACTTTAGAGAGTTTTGTAAGTGATGGGGTGAAGATCATGCTTCAAAAGTCATAGCTTATCATCAAAGGCATGGTATTCAAGATATGTTTGATTCCAATCTAATAAAGCAATTCAGAAGTGTTAGCAGATAGATAGAAGAAGATCTGAAAGTTATTAGAATTGGAGCTGAAAGAAGGGATGATACTCTAATTAAGTTTACTCAATTTGACATTTACATGTTAAGGCTTCAAGAAAAATTATCTTTGCTGAATTTTTGTGTCAGAAGAAGTGATGTGGAACTTGTACCAGAAGTCAAAAGAGTACTTGGTATCTACCTCAGAAACCTTGTAAAGTATGATTTCCAACTTGCCTTAGAAAGAAGAATGAATAAAGTGAACTTATTAGAACCAGTTCATATTGAATTTGCTGGCATTACAACAGTATTTACAAAACCAGAACTTAGTTTTATGTATGCGTTGGATGGATCTAGTGAATACACTTTTATAATCTCTAATATTCCAAAGTTTTTCTGCTTCAACTTTGAAATGGTTTTCTGATTATGTGACATGATTTCCTTGTGCTAAAGAGATAAAAGATGAGATAGTGTACTTGATAAATGAAAGAATTCATTTCAGAGAGCTTATCAGAAGAAACTTATCTGTTGGGCATTCAAAAATAAATACTGTACGGGATGTTGATTACTTGCTGAGTAATTGTTATGATTTCTATATCCATACTAAATAGAAGAACATTGAATTTTAAGTTTTGAAGGAAGCACAGAATATTCAGAGTTCAGAAGGTGTTGCTTCTGAAAAGATTGTCTCTACTAAAGGAAAGGAAAAGGTTGAAATACCTAAAAGAGGAACAGTAGAAATTGAAAGGCAATTGCAATAAAGACAAATTTTTGAATCTGAAATGCTTCGACAAGCAAGGATTCAAGAGCATGCCTATACTCTGTTTCTTGAACACTTTCATCCTGAAATGTTCATGGAGAAAGAACAGAGGTTCAATTATGTTGATTGTTGGCTTAATAAGGAGTTTGCATGGACGCAATAGTATAGCAGGATTGTTCATAAGCTAAAGCTACCTATTTCTGAAGCCAGAAGAGATACCCCAATTGTGAAAGTAATTGATGCTGATCAAAAGAGCAAATTGGGATACAAGTATGCATTTTTCAAGGTGGAAAGGGCAAAAGGAGAGATAAGCACATTTACTGAAGCTGATTTTCAAAATGTGCATCTAAGAGATATAGTTAAGGTGTACAATAGACTTAATCCATCTCATGATAGGATTTCCATGTTCAGAAAAGTGTTCCCAGTCTTGAAAGATGGCATCTACAGAGAATTCATTTGGGCTACTAGAATAGATATTCAAGACCAAACTTTGAGCTTCATGGTCTGAAAGAAGGGATGATACTCTAATTAAGTTTACTCAATTTGACATTTACAAGTTAAGGCTTCAAGACAAATTATCTTTGCTGAATTTTTGTGTCAGAAGAAGTGATGTGGAACTTGTACCAGAAGTCAAAAGAGTACTTGGTATCTACCTCAGAAACCTTGTAAAGTATGATTTCCAACTTGCCTTAGAAAGAAGAATGAATAAAGTGAACTTATTAGAACCAGTTCATATTGAATATGCTGGCATTACAACAGTATTTACAAAACCAGAACTTGGTTTTATGTATGCGTTGGATGGATCTGGTGAATACACTTTTATAATCTCTAATGTTCCAAAGTTTTTCTGCCTCAACTTTGAAATGGTTTTCTGATTATGTGACATGATTTCCTTGTGCTAAAGAGATAAAAGATGAGATTGTGTACTTGATAAATGAAAGAATTCATTTCAGAGAGCTTATCAGAAGAAACTTATCTGTTGGGCATTCAAAAATAAATACTGTACGGGATGTTGATTACTTGCTGAGTAATTGTTATGATTTCTATATCCATACTAAATAGCAGAACATTGAATTTTAAGTTTTGAAGGAAGCACAGAATATTCAGAGTTCAGAAGGTGTTGCTTCTGAAAAGATTGTCTTTACTAAAGGAAAGGAAAAGGTTGAAATACCTAAAAGAGGAACAGTAGAAATTGAAAGGCAATTGCAATAAAGACAAATTTTTGAATCTGATATGCTTCGACAAGCAAGGATTCAAGAGCATGCCTATACTCTGTTTCTTGAACACTTTCATCCTGAAATGTTCATGGAGAAAGAACAGAGGTTCAATTATGTTGATTGTTGGCTTAATAAGGAGTTTGCATGGAGGCAATAGTATAGCAGGATTGTTCATAAGCTAAAGCTACCTATTTCTGAAGCCAGAAGAGATACCCCAATTGTGAAAGTAATTGATGCTGATCAAAAGAGCAAATTGGGATACAAGTATGCATTTTTCAAGGTGGAAAGGGCAAAAGGAGAGATAAGCACATTTACTGAAGCTGATTTTCAAAATGTGCATCTAAGAGATATAGTTAAGGTGTACAATAGACTTAATCCATCTCATGATAGGATATCCATGTTCAGAAAAGTGTTCCCAGTCTTGAAAGATGGCATCTACAGAGAATTCATTTGGGCTACTAGAATAGATATTCAAGACCTAACTTTGAGCTTCATGGTCTGAAAGAAGGGATGATACTCTAATTAAGTTTACTCAATTTGACATTTACAAGTTAAGGCTTCAAGACAAATTATCTTTGCTGAATTTTTGTGTCAGAAGAAGTGATGTGGAACTTGTACCAGAAGTCAAAAGAGTACTTGGTATCTACCTCAGAAACCTTGTAAAGTATGATTTCCAACTTGCCTTAGAAAGAAGAATGAATAAAGTGAACTTATTAGAACCAGTTCATATTGAATATGCTGGCATTACAACAGTATTTACAAAACCAGAACTTGGTTTTATGTATGCGTTGGATGGATCTGGTGAATACACTTTTATAATCTCTAATGTTCCAAAGTTTTTCTGCCTCAACTTTGAAATGGTTTTCTGATTATGTGACATGATTTCCTTGTGCTAAAGAGATAAAAGATGAGATTGTGTACTTGATAAATGAAAGAATTCATTTCAGAGAGCTTATCAGAAGAAACTTATCTGTTGGGCATTCAAAAATAAATACTGTACGGGATGTTGATTACTTGCTGAGTAATTGTTATGATTTCTATATCCATACTAAATAGCGTAACATTGAATTTTAAGTTTTGAAGGAAGCACGTAATATTCGCAGTTCGTAAGGTGTTGCTTCGAAAAGATTGTCTTTACTAAAGGAAAGGAAAAGGTTGAAATACCTAAAAGAGGAACAAAGAGAAATTGAAAGGCAATTGCAATAAAGACAAATTTTTGAATCTGATATGCTTCGACAAGCAAGGATTCAAGAGCATGCCTATACTCTGTTTCTTGAACACTTTCATCCTGAAATGTTCATGGAGAAAGAACAGAGGTTCAATTATGTTGATTGTTGGCTTAATAAGGAGTTTGCATGGAGGCAATAGTATAGCAGATTGTTCATAAGCTAAAGCTACCTATTTCTGAAGCCAGAAGAGATACCCCAATTGTGAAAGTAATTGATGCTGATCAAAAGAGCAAATTGGGATACAAGTATGCATTTTTCAAGGTGGAAAGGGCAAAAGGAGAGATAAGCACATTTCCTGAAGCTGATTTTCAAAATGTGCATCTAAGAGATATAGTTAAGGTGTACAATAGACTTAATCCATCTCATGATAGGATTTCCATGTTCAGAAAAGTGTTCCCAGTCTTGAAAGATGGCATCTACAGAGAATTCATTTGGGCTACTAGAATAGATATTCAAGACCTAACTTTGAGCTTCATGGTCTGAAGGAAGGGATGATACTCTAATTAAGTTTACTCAATTTGACATTTACATGTTAAGGCTTCAAGACAAATTATCTTTGCTGAATTTTTGTGTCAGAAGAAGTGATGTGGAACTTGTACCAGAAGTCAAAAGAGTACTTGGTATCTACCTCAGAAACCTTGTAAGTATGATTTCCAACTTGCCTTAGAAAGAAGAATGAATAAAGTGAACTTATTAGAACCAGTTCATATTGAATTTGCTGGCATTACAACAGTATTTACAAAACCAAAACTTGGTTTTATGTATGCGTTGGATGGATCTGGTGAATACACTTTTATAATCTCTAATATTCCAAAGTTTTTCTGCCTCAACTTTGAAATGGTTTTCTGATTATGTGACATGATTTCCTTGTGCTAAAGAGATAAAAGATGAGATTGTGTACTTGATAAATGAAAGAATTCATTTCAGAGAGCTTATCAGAAGAAACTTATCTGTTGGGCATTCAAAAATAAATACTGTAAGGGATGTTGATTACTTGCTGAGTAATTGTTATGATTTCTATATCCATACTAAATAGCAGAACATTGAATTTTAAGTTTTGAAGGAAGCACAGAATATTCAGAGTTCAGAAGGTGTTGCTTCTGAAAAGATTGTCTTTACTAAAGGAAAGGAAAAGGTTGAAATACCTAAAAGAGGAACAGTAGAAATTGAAAGGCAATTGCAATAAAGACAAATTTTTGAATCTGATATGCTTCGACAAGCAAGGATTCAAGAGCATGCCTATACTCTGTTTCTTGAACACTTTCATCCTGAAATGTTCATGGAGAAAGAACAGAGGTTCAATTATGTTGATTGTTGGCTTAATAAGGAGTTTGCATGGAGGCAATAGTATAGCAGGATTGTTCATAAGCTAAAGCTACCTATTTCTGAAGCCAGAAGAGATACCCCAATTGTGAAAGTAATTGATGCTGATCAAAAGAGCAAATTGGGATACAAGTATGCATTTTTCAAGGTGGAAAGGGCAAAAGGAGAGATAAGCACATTTCCTGAAGCTGATTTTCAAAATGTGCATCTAAGAGATATAGTTAAGGTGTACAATAGACTTAATCCATCTCATGATAGGATTTCCATGTTCAGAAAAGTGTTCCCAGTCTTGAAAGATGGCATCTACAGAGAATTCATTTGGGCTACTAGAATAGATATTCAAGACCTAACTTTGAGCTTCATGGTCTGAAGGAAGGGATGATACTCTAATTAAGTTTACTCAATTTGACATTTACATGTTAAGGCTTCAAGACAAATTATCTTTGCTGAATTTTTGTGTCAGAAGAAGTGATGTGGAACTTGTACCAGAAGTCAAAAGAGTACTTGGTATCTACCTCAGAAACCTTGTAAAGTATGATTTCCAACTTGCCTTAGAAAGAAGAATGAATAAAGTGAACTTATTAGAACCGCTCATATTGAATTTGCTGGCATTACAACAGTATTTACAAAACCAGAACTTGGTTTTATGTATGCGTTGGATGGATCTGGTGAATACACTTTTATAATCTCTAATATTCCAAAGTTTTTCTGCCTCAACTTTGAAATGGTTTTCTGATTATGTGACATGATTTCCTTGTGCTAAAGAGATAAAAGATGAGATTGTGTACTTGATAAATGAAAGAATTCATTTCAGAGAGCTTATCAGAAGAAACTTATCTGTTGGGCATTCAAAAATAAATACTGTAAGGGATGTTGATTACTTGCTGAGTAATTGTTATGATTTCTATATCCATACTAAATAGCAGAACATTGAATTTTAAGTTTTGAAGGAAGCACAGAATATTCAGAGTTCAGAAGGTGTTGCTTCTGAAAAGATTGTCTTTACTAAAGGAAAGGAAAAGGTTGAAATACCTAAAAGAGGAACAGTAGAAATTGAAAGGCAATTGCAATAAAGACAAATTTTTGAATCTGATATGCTTCGACAAGCAAGGATTCAAGAGCATGCCTATACTCTGTTTCTTGAACACTTTCATCCTGAAATGTTCATGGAGAAAGAACAGAGGTTCAATTATGTTGATTGTTGGCTTAATAAGGAGTTTGCATGGAGGCAATAGTATAGCAGGATTGTTCATAAGCTAAAGCTACCTATTTCTGAAGCCAGAAGAGATACCCCAATTGTGAAAGTAATTGATGCTGATCAAAAGAGCAAATTGGGATACAAGTATGCATTTTTCAAGGTGGAAAGGGCAAAAGGAGAGATAAGCACATTTACTGAAGCTGATTTTCAAAATGTGCATCTAAGAGATATAGTTAAGGTGTACAATAGACTTAATCCATCTCATGATAGGATTTCCATGTTCAGAAAAGTGTTCCCAGTCTTGAAAGATGGCATCTACAGAGAATTCATTTGGGCTACTAGAATAGATATTCAAGACCTAACTTTGAGCTTCATGGTCTGAAGGAAGGGATGATACTCTAATTAAGTTTACTCAATTTGACATTTACATGTTAAGGCTTCAAGACAAATTATCTTTGCTGAATTTTTGTGTCAGAAGAAGTGATGTGGAACTTGTAACAGAAGTCAAAAGAGTACTTGGTATCTACCTCAGAAACCTTGTAAAGTATGATTTCCAACTTGCCTTAGAAAGAAGAATGAATAAAGTGAACTTATTAGAACCAGTTCATATTGAATTTGCTGGCATTACAACAGTATTTACAAAACCAGAACTTGGTTTTATGTATGCGTTGGATGGATCTGGTGAATACACTTTTATAATCTCTAATATTCCAAAGTTTTTCTGCCTCAACTTTGAAATGGTTTTCTGATTATGTGACATGATTTCCTTGTGCTAAAGAGATAAAAGATGAGATTGTGTACTTGATAAATGAAAGAATTCATTTCAGAGAGTTTATCAGAAGAAACTTATCTGTTGGGCATTCAAAAATAAATACTGTAAGGGATGTTGATTACTTGCTGAGTAATTGTTATGATTGCTATATCCATACTAAATAGCAGAACATTGAATTTTAAGTTTTGAAGGAAGCACAGAATATTCAGAGTTCAGAAGGTGTTGCTTCTGAAAAGATTGTCTTTACTAAAGGAAAGGAAAAGGTTGAAATACCTAAAAGAGGAACAGTAGAAATTGAAAGGCAATTGCAATAAAGACAAATTTTTGAATCTGATATGCTTCGACAAGCAAGGATTCAAGAGCATGCCTATACTCTGTTTCTTGAACACTTTCATCCTGAAATGTTCATGGAGAAAGAACAGAGGTTCAATTATGTTGATTGTTGGCTTAATAAGGAGTTTGCATGGAGGCAATAGTATAGCAGGATTGTTCATAAGCTAAAGCTACCTATTTCTGAAGCCAGAAGAGATACCCCAATTGTGAAAGTAATTGATGCTGATCAAAAGAGCAAATTGGGATACAAGTATGCATTTTTCAAGGTGGAAAGGGCAAAAGGAGAGATAAGCACATTTACTGAAGCTGATTTTCAAAATGTGCATCTAAGAGATATAGTTAAGGTGTACAATAGACTTAATCCATCTCATGATAGGATTTCCATGTTCAGAAAAGTGTTCCCAGTCTTGAAAGATGGCATCTACAGAGAATTCATTTGGGCTACTAGAATAGATATTCAAGACCTAACTTTGAGCTTCATGGTCTGAAGGAAGGGATGATACTCTAATTAAGTTTACTCAATTTGACATTTACATGTTAAGGCTTCAAGACAAATTATCTTTGCTGAATTTTTGTGTCAGAAGAAGTGATGTGGAACTTGTAACAGAAGTCAAAAGAGTACTTGGTATCTACCTCAGAAACCTTGTAAAGTATGATTTCCAACTTGCCTTAGAAAGAAGAATGAATAAAGTGAACTTATTAGAACCAGTTCATATTGAATTTGCTGGCATTACAACAGTATTTACAAAACCGTAACTTGGTTTTATGTATGCGTTGGATGGATCTGGTGAATACACTTTTATAATCTCTAATATTACAAAGTTTTTCTGCTTCAACTTTGAAATGGTTTTCTGATTATGTGACATGATTTCCTTGTGCTAAAGAGATAAAAGATGAGATTGTGTACTTGATAAATGAAAGAATTCATTTCAGAGAGCTTATCAGAAGAAACTTATCTGTTGGGCATTCAAAAATAAATACTGTAAGGGATGTTGATTACTTGCTGAGTAATTGTTATGATTTCTATATCCATACTAAATAGCAGAACATTGAATTTTAAGTTTTGAAGGAAGCACGAATATTCGTAGTTCGTAAGGTGTTGCTTCGAAAAGATTGTCTTTACTAAAGGAAAGGAAAAGGTTGAAATACCTAAAAGAGGAACAATAGAAATTGAAATGCAATTGCAATAAAGACAAATTTTTGAATCTGATATGCTTCGACAAGCAAGGATTCAAGAGCATGCCTATACTCTGTTTCTTGAACACTTTCATCCTGAAATGTTCATGGAGAAAGAACAGAGGTTCAATTATGTTGATTGTTGGCTTAATAAGGAGTTTGCATGGAGGCAATAGTATAGCAGGATTGTTCATAAGCTAAAGCTACCTATTTCTGAAGCCAGAAGAGATACCCCAATTGTGAAAGTAATTGATGCTGATCAAAAGAGCAAATTGGGATACAAGTATGCATTTTTCAAGGTGGAAAGGGCAAAAGGAGAGATAAGCACATTTACTGAAGCTGATTTTCAAAATGTGCATCTAAGAGATATAGTTAAGGTGTACAATAGACTTAATCCATCTCATGATAGGATTTCCATGTTCAGAAAAGTGTTCCCAGTCTTGAAAGATGGCATCTACAGAGAATTCATTTGGGCTACTAGAATAGATATTCAAGACCTAACTTTGAGCTTCATGGTCTGAAGGAAGGGATGATACTCTAATTAAGTTTACTCAATTTGACATTTACATGTTAAGGCTTCAAGACAAATTATCTTTGCTGAATTTTTGTGTCAGAAGAAGTGATGTGGAACTTGTACCAGAAGTCAAAAGAGTACTTGGTATCTACCTCAGAAACCTTGTAAAGTATGATTTCCAACTTGCCTTAGAAAGAAGAATGAATAAAGTGAACTTATTAGAACCAGTTCATATTGAATTTGCTGGCATTACAACAGTATTTACAAAACCAGAACTTGGTTTTATGTATGCGTTGGATGGATCTGGTGAATACACTTTTATAATCTCTAATATTCCAAAGTTTTTCTGCCTCAACTTTGAAATGGTTTTCTGATTATGTGACATGATTTCCTTGTGCTAAAGAGATAAAAGATGAGATTGTGTACTTGATAAATGAAAGAATTCATTTCAGAGAGTTTATCAGAAGAAACTTATCTGTTGGGCATTCAAAAATAAATACTGTAAGGGATGTTGATTACTTGCTGAGTAATTGTTATGATTTCTATATCCATACTAAATAGCAGAACATTGAATTTTAAGTTTTGAAGGAAGCACAGAATATTCAGAGTTCAGAAGGTGTTGCTTCTGAAAAGATTGTCTTTACTAAAGGAAAGGAAAAGGTTGAAATACCTAAAAGAGGAACAGTAGAAATTGAAAGGCAATTGCAATAAAAACAAATTTTTGAATCTGATATGCTTCGACAAGCAAGGATTCAAGAGCATGCCTATACTCTGTTTCTTGAACACTTTCATCCTGAAATGTTCATGGAGAAAGAACAGAGGTTCAATTATGTTGATTGTTGGCTTAATAAGGAGTTTGCATGGAGGCAATAGTATAGCAGGATTGTTCATAAGCTAAAGCTACCTATTTCTGAAGCCAGAAGAGATACCCCAATTGTGAAAGTAATTGATGCTGATCAAAAGAGAAAATTGGGATACAAGTATGCATTTTTCAAGGTGGAAAGGGCAAAAGGAGAGATAAGCACCTTTACTGAAGCTGATTTTCAAAATGTGCATCTAAGAGATATAGTTAAGGTGTACAATAGACTTAATCCATCTCATGATAGGATTTCCATGTTCAGAAAAGTGTTCCCAGTCTTGAAAGATGGCATCTACAGAGAATTCATTTGGGCTACTAGAATAGATATTCAAGACCTAACTTTGAGCTTCATGGTCTGAAAGAAGGGATGATACTCTAATTAAGTTTACTCAATTTGACATTTACATGTTAAGGCTTCAAGACAAATTATCTTTGCTGAATTTTTGTGTCAGAAGAAGTGATGTGGAACTTGTACCAGAAGTCAAAAGAGTACTTGGTATCTACCTCAGAAACCTTGTAAAGTATGATTTCCAACTTCCCTTAGAAAGAAGAATGAATAAAGTGAACTTATTAGAACCAGTTCATATTGAATTTGCTGGCATTACAACAGTATTTACAAAACCAGAACTTGGTTTTATGTATGCGTTGGATGGATCTGGTGAATACACTTTTATAATCTCTAATATTCCAAAGTTTTTCTGCCTCAACTTTGAAATGGTTTTCTGATTATGTGACATGATTTCCTTGTGCTAAAGAGATAAAAGATGAGATTGTGTACTTGATAAATGAAAGAATTCATTTCAGAGAGCTTATCAGAAGAAACTTATCTGTTGGGCATTCAAAAATAAATACTGTAAGGGATGTTGATTACTTGCTGAGTAATTGTTATGATTTCTATATCCATACTAAATAGCAGAACATTGAATTTTAAGTTTTGAAGGAAGCACAGAATATTCAGAGTTCAGAAGGTGTTGCTTCTGAAAAGATTGTCTTTACTAAAGGAAAGGAAAAGGTTGAAATACCTAAAAGAGGAACAGTAGAAATTGAAAGGCAATTGCAATAAAGACAAATTTTTGAATCTGATATGCTTCGACAAGCAAGGATTCAAGAGCATGCCTATACTCTGTTTCTTGAACACTTTCATCCTGAAATGTTCATGGAGAAAGAACAGAGGTTCAATTATGTTGATTGTTGGCTTAATAAGGAGTTTGCATGGAGGCAATAGTATAGCAGGATTGTTCATAAGCTAAAGCTACCTATTTCTGAAGCCAGAAGAGATACCCCAATTGTGAAAGTAATTGATGC